>JADGJF010000466.1:0-19713 GCA_027596845.1 Quaeritorhiza haematococci | reverse complement strand
GGGTCGTATCACCGGAAGAGAGGATGGAATTGACTAGGGCTTCTCACAGCGCAAGAGGACATTGACTGAATATTTTTTCCGCTGCCTCCTTTTTCCCTTCCTTTTCACGGCTGATTTTTTGCATGGCGACCACAGCTTGTAGGAGACATTCGGTTACTACTCGAGTCACGGGGCAAGGATTACCAAAACACTCCCGGGAGGAAAGACAAGATGCCGGTCGTCCCGCCTGTTAGGTCAGTTGAAATGTCCTGTTTTCCAATTCAAAATGACTCGGTTCAGGGGTTGGGCGTGTTGTTATGATTTTCAAGGTCACCAAATATTTTTTCAGTACTATTCTCACTGTTTCTGATGAATTTCACAAAAATCGATGAACTGGGATATCCGCAACTTGGGGTTTAATTTTTTTTAAATCAGCATGTTCGACTCGTACAAGGAGCTGCGTCAGAATCGCCTAGATTCAATTATGAAAATAAATGTGCCACAGCGCCCCAAGCCCGCCAGTCGGACGGTCATTGAGGAGGTACGTCAAGAGGGGGGGAAAGAGAGTCTCTGGCAGCTGTCGGTCATTTTTTCGTGTTCTTTTTTGCTTTCACACATCAACCCGGACGCTGAAGATACTTATATCCATCACATTTCACCCGAAATAAGCTTGAGAGCTACTGGAATGTCGATGGTTTGGTCGCGGATGACAAGCTGTTGACGACACTGATTGGTTTCTACCGGGATAAAGTGGACCGGCTATTGCAACAAAATCTCCTTCTTTTGTCGCGATGGGCGCGGTTCTGTAAGTGTTCTTCCCTTCATTTGTGAGCATTTCGCCATTTGGAGTTCCGGCAGGCTAGAATGTCATGCACACACGGTTTGGGCATCTTGTTCTTACCAATCCCATTTCGAATACTCTCACCAGGTAGAACGTCCTATGACGCAACAAGGCTCTACGGTATGTTTCAACGCCAACAAAACTATCTACAATCTGAATATAGCGACGCTGTCGACCGCTTTGAGCGGCTGTCTCAACTCGCTGAGCAGCAAGTGCAGCAAAGACGGGCGGCGGAGGTATGCGAACCAGCGGAAATTACGATGCTTTTTTTCTTACTCTGCATATCGTCTCCTTGCTCGAATATCTTCTCTTTTGCGGACTCCGTGATTCAATGATGCGTACTTCATCGTATCTGACGGCCGATTCCAATGTTATTTTCTCTTTCTGTCAATCTTTTCCTGGGGTTCAGAACGCCAAAAAAGAATCCGAAGCAAAAGCACAAACCTCTGGCGCCGCGCGGACGGGAACCAACGCAACAAAAGGAATATCTTCTCAATCCAAAGAATCAAACAACGCTGGCACATCCAACCCTCAAAACACCTCATCACCACGGAAGCAAAGCATCATGGACAGCAATAATGCCAGCGGCGTAAACAGAAGATCTTCGGGTATTCCAAATAAAAAATCTGGTATTTCGAAATCGGCGCCGCAGGCTGATGCGAAGGGGACAAAGGAGTCGGGGGTCGATGGGGATGAGGTGAAGGACGGTTCTGAGCGAGGGCCAACCGAAGAAATTGAGATTGGGGATTTGGTAGTCTATATCAGATGGCTTGTTGTTACGTCTCATGGGCAGCGCGATTTGAGTTTGCTTGCCACATACGTCAAGGTAGGAGAATTCCGTGCTTAGAAAACTCTTTGCAAGAGTGGCAATCAAGTGACTAAACGTGCTCACGGCCGGAAATCAGGCTATCTCTGAAGATAGAAACAAATGGTTGAGAGATTATCGATTAATCACCACGAGTAAGCCTGGACAAAACTTCATACAGCTGGTTGATGCCGGATTCGCTGGAATCAATATGTGAGAACCCTGGTTGTCTTGCGGTCTCTCTATTAGTTGTTCCTGTGCGATAGAACAAATGGCCGTTTTGCGACAATACGGCGGATCTTTGGTGCTTTAGCTTGGCTGATCTTGAACCTCTTTTGGACACACATCTTCAGGTACATCGAATCCGCACCTGTCAAACTTCCCAAAATTGAAGACTTCATCTGTGAATTCGAGCTCCTCATCTCCCACTTCGGCATTGACACACCTATCGGCAGAGAAGACGGCCGACCCTTTGCATACGAATGCGACGCCAAATTCCACGGCTTGTTCTCTCGTCATACCGACGAGTACGCCGTGATTCCACCCCATGATGCTTCTTCCGTTATGGAAAGGATTTCTGCGGTCGCGAATGGAACTGGGAACGCTCCGAATTCCATGGCTGCAGGAGGAACCATGGGTGGACTGTTCGTGGGAAATGATTTAGATGAAAGCGGACGGCAGAATACGTCGTCAATAACGAATAAAATGGGGAAAAACGGTTTGGGTGCTTCTGGGAATGGGAACACAATGGGCGAATCAAAATTGACCACATTGGCGAGCATATCAGGCTTCATACCCAAGACTGGCCAGAAAGGTATGTCAAGAGTTGAAAATTCGAAGCTGTGATGTTCAGGTTGCAGTCTTTTCTGCTGAAAGGGGCTCCGCTGTTAGGCCAGAAGCAGAGAGGGGTGTATGAAATGTCCTTGAACGAAAGCAGTGACAACATCTCTGTATCTCCAGAGGTATCGCATCTGCGTATGATGACTGCCGACTGGATCGATGAACTTCACTTCCACCCTCGATTGGAAGAATGGCAAGAGGCGCAAACTGAAGCGCTTCGAACGGTATGAATCCCCTTCATCTTGTTGTCTTCATTTCCGTCACCGGTGTCTTCCGACAAAGCAAGCCATGATTTTGTTTTAACAAGGCTTCATTTGGGTTACAGTACAAAGATACCGATTTCGAATTGCGCTATGAATACGACCTCCTAGCTTCCAACGACGTGGAAACAGTAGTCCAGCGACTCCAGGATAACGCCCATCGACTGTGGGAATCCGCAGCACAAGCTCCGAATTCCTTTCCATTGCAAAACAGCCATCCTTTTGCCGCGTCATCATTAGGTGGTGCCAATGTAAAATCCACAGGTGGCATTGACGGATTTGATGGGGGCAAAGGTGCCGGCGGTGATGGAAGTGGTCCCAATGGTGGAAAAGGTGATAAGCGGAGGATGAGTGAAGATGTTGATGCGGGAAGACCTCGTTCGGGCTCCATTCGAGATTTCAACCTCGGCATGATGATGCCGGAGGGAGATGACAGGCTGGAAAATTTGACGGTGTTGAACGCGAAGAAAGAGCATTATGGAACAATTTTGAAGAACAACGATGAGATACGGAAAATTCATCAGGAGCTGGCTATGGTCGATCCTTCTCGAGCTTCGACTTTGCAGACCATCATTGAGGTTTGGGAAAATATCTCTCTTTTGTGCGTCGCTTGGCAGTCAGACGCGCATTTTTCATAAACATCTCAATATGATCTCCGACTTTCCGACATTTCCAGCCAACCGTAGCCACAATTTTCTCCGTGCATGAAGTGTACTCTTTCCTACAGTTGAGATATATCAAGACACGAGAGTTTCGATTCACATTGCTACGTCAACTGAACTTCTTCAGATCAATCGAAAAGCGACTCAACATGGATGTAAGAGCGGCGCTCTTTCATTCCATCTCACAGCTCTGTTCATTGCAAGCATATGAGGGAGTCACTAACAAGACTCAATTCGAAAATTTCTCCTGACCAGCACATATCTATTCGAGATCGACAACAGAATGACGTGTGTGATGTAAGTTAATGTGGCACGGTTAGAGAACGTGATACTTTGTCATTGAAAGCCGAACTCACCTGCCCGTTTCTTCCCAACTCCCCCCGATCCCAAAAACAAAACGAACAAGCCCGTGAATACAAGTACAGGGAGCGCAAGTGCGATATCAGCTGCAGCTAATGGCATGAACATGTAAGGACGGATTGCATTTTTTTCGTGTTTCTTCCCTGAAATTCCATCCAACTCAAGTACATCAAACATTGGTGGCTATATCCAGGTGGCGGCAACAGGAATTCGTAGAACTGCCCGACCCCAACTCCTCATCTACTTCACTGAATGTGAAAGACTTCCGATCCAATGAGGATACTCGCATACTTGAAGACAATCGATTGATGGTGAAGGACCCTAAAGGTGTTGAGATCATCTACGGTATGTCAAATTTTCCCGGCACAATCGTGGAAGGGTAGAATTTCCCGGATGGACGTATTGAACATCTTTCCTGGTCCACTCCCAGACGTGGTCTTTGAGGATTTGAAGAAACTCGAAAAAGATATCTTCAAGTTAGCCACCATCACCATAAATCACGGGTTAAATGGGAAAGAACAAATCCCTGCAAAATATATCGATGAACTTCGACTGAAGATGGCTGAACGGCGAAGTGGTGAGTGAATGTGCATCAATATTCCCTTCCTCCCGTTGTGCATTGCCGTTCCCAGTACCCTGAAGGCTTACTGTGCATCACAGCCGACTTCCAAGATACAAGCTATCTAAATCCAACCGTTGACCGGTCTCAATTGTTGATGGAGCTCTACGATCATGAAGTCCGATTCCAGTATGCCAAAATCGAGGTACCATCGGCCACTGACGATTCAAATCTATTGTATTCTCCTTTCATTTCTTCGACTCACTCGGTACTTCTGTCCTTTTTCTCGCACAAGCTTGTGAATCTGTACATGGAGATCTATGAGCATACCGAGGATAAAGCATCCATCACGAAGTTGGCCCAGATCATCACCAACACGATTCACATGCGGCCATTCTTCGACTTCGATGTAAGTGAGCAATAAAATGTACCCATTCACTTCGAATCTTTTTCTTTCACCTGATTTTTTTCTAAGCGATCATCCCATGCGCGTTGTTCCCTTTTGGGATGATTGGGGGTTGGTGATGAATCTCTCCAACTATTTTCAGAGTATCTACTTCAGTCGGGACTACGTTTTCCAGATCAAATCTCTTGAATTGCGACTCAACTTGATGGTCCAAATGGTCCGCCACAGTATTGCACAACATCGGGTCTGGCTTCGCCGGCACTACATGAAAATTGATCCTACCCTAAATCCGGAGCATGAACACGAAATTGGGTTCATGTTCAACATCCGCAATGGCGAGGATGGTCCACGGTTAAGGAAATTTTTGGATACACCACTCGTTGCGGGTCTCCCCGCCAGGCCAGGTAAGTCTCCGCAAAGGGCAGGTTTCAACGTAAATCACAAACAACGCATTCTTCTGAAAATCCACATTTTCAGAGAACGAAAAGCAACTGGTAACGATGCACCACGCGAGCATAGCCGTCAATATAACTGAAATGATCACCACACTGCATGCGGTGGCCGATGTTTTCGAGCAAGCAAAAGCTGCAACTAATAAAATGACGAAGGCTTTGGAGTGCATTGATTCCAGTGTCGCTGTGCCTCGGCATGCAGTGGAGTGCGTTGCTTGGGCAGCCGTAACGGTGAGGAGATCCATTCTGTCCTTCAACTCAACTGAAAATGGTCGCCAGTTTGGTAGCAAAAAAGATTACTCATCCGTGATGTTCGCATTTTATTACGGAATCAAAAACGCAGCGAGTGTGGGAGGGCATGTACAACCGCGGATTCAGTTTTCTGAAACCACGACACACCTCGACAACATTGGACTCTGAATTCTGGTTCGAAAACCCACTCATCACCGACATCATCTTAGACGAGTACTACATCCCGTACGATCAAAGTGATAGAGGCAACGCAAGAGCGTTGAATGTTCAGGTAGCCCCATACACAATGTTCTCGGACCCAAGCTTCCAACCCAAGGGACGAGATATCATGGTGCAACTTTTGAAAGCGATTTTGCTTCGGAACCGTTTGTTGCTGACTTGGGTCGAAAGCGGTGAGTTCGGGGGCTAAGTCACGAGCTTTGCGCTCGGTTCATGGAAAGTGTCTTTTGAACGAAGAGGACTTATTGTTCGGCGATTGGTGATTCTTTACCCCAGAGAATTGGCGGAGAATGTACGAAGTTCAAATCGAGCAAATGGGCGTCAACTGGCGACAACATGCGAGACGCCTGACCCCTTTACGTTTCGATCTGATCGATCTAATTGACACCACAGTAGATGTAAGTTCACAAGACTGCAGATATTCCCACCTCTGATATAGTCTTGCTAAAAAACCACGACAACGCCCCAACAGGACGACGATGGTGAAGAGAGCTCCGACAATATACTTGAAGGCGAATCAACAGAAGAGGCAGTCGACCAATCCCAACTTCTCCTTTCCTACTCTACGACAAGAATATTCGACACGGACGTGCTGAAAGTGGGACCACTGGCTCTCACGGAACTGGATGATACCCAGTGTAATTTCGATTGCCACACCTTTAGAGGTTTGAACGCTATGCTGAGACAAGAGGTTCAAGGGCAGATGAGCCGCGCTTTGAAGGTGGGTGCCAATTTTGCAATTTATCGCATTTCGGCACCGAGATGAAGATGAATTAACGCGAGGATGACATCACGAATTTGATTAGATTCAGCTTCTGGAGAGAAGCTTTTACACGGCCGCCGTGCATACGCATTGTCTCGCTTTGGCTGAGTTACATAAGCAAGTGCTGGCAGGGGCTGAACTAGATATTGCAAGAGTTCCTGAGAAGCAAAAGGTAAGACTGTGCTTTTCGTCTTGGAGCGAAACAAGGAAGGATTGAATGGTGGAACAGCTGACCACATCAATGAATTATCACTCGATGAAGAACAATCGAAAAGGGAACCTGAAAAACAACGTCGAGGAGACCACCTCAACAAAGTCAAACAAGTACCAAGCGCTGGTGATATCAATTTCGGCGAAAAAGAAGTATCTTCGGAAATTTGTTCTCCATGAATACGCGAAGGAGTACGTACACGATAACTCTTTTCTGTTTTCCGAAAAGGGTTGAAGAAGCCATCTAACGGGTACATTTTGCGTTTCGTTCATATACTTTTAGGTATAAGGAACTCCTCGTTTCGGATATCAAGGAATCGGAAAAGGAGCTTGCCATTACTTCGATTAAGGTATGAACAGTCCCGATTGCACCACATCCTTTCTGCCTGATCATAAGCGTATTAGATCGGACATCATCCAATTTCTATGTTGGAATTTAACGACGCTTTACAAAAAACCACAGAACAACCTCATCAACTGGTACTTCAACAGCTTGATCGAAGTAGTCGCTGAAGAGTGCGACCGCGCTGAGTACGCTCAACTGGTGGTGGATATGCGCCGAACCATCACAGATATCCTTTTCAATTTGAAACCGCACCCTTTCCTTTCGATTCTTCGCATGATGTTCAAACCAATCTCACACTTGGCTCAAAATCAGATACTCCTTAACTTGCGCTGCCGATTTTTTCCCCGTTCATACGCACGTCATATGGAAAGTTGCTATTCCGTATTTCGACGGCAGCCACAGGTGCAGAGTTTGGTAAGGTCACATTTTCGCTTCATTTTGTTTGTCGCATTTAGTTTTTCGTGTTTACGTATTGTTCTTCAATTGAAACCTGCAGGTTCTGGTTCAGCAAAAGCAACAGATAACGACTCAGATGGGATGCAAGGGGTCCAAACGCAGGATGTCATGCAATCAAATGGCGAGCAGTTGATCCGCCTGTGGTTTATACCGCCACTTGCGGAAGTTGTGGTCAGTACCTGCTAATTTTTGCTCCCGCCTCGGATTTCAGATTTCGTATTTGACCGTTTTGTGACATTCTCATCGAACAAAATGCTCACATTTCCTTCGCCTAACCTTGTGGCCACGTTCAGACACTTGGTGGGGCACAGAAAGTCGTTACAGCAAAAACGGCTCTAGACCTCCGCCAAAAGCTTTTCAGGAACTCCCTTGTGTGCCATCGGTGTTTCATTTTGTGCTCTCTCATCATGGATATATTTGGGCTCGTGCGAACTTTTGCATTCGTCTTGCAGGATAACGAGCGGTATGCAAAGTCAGGTACGAACGCGAAGTCAAAATACATATGCAATCCAGGTAAGGCGAGTATGTAGGCTCTTTTTCTGAACTCATATCTCCGGTTTTTCTTGATTCAATAGTACGACAGCTCCGGGAAGCAGAGTACATCGTCAACGCCTTCAACACCATGAAGAAAGACCTCTCCCACCAAGGATCACAGCCTGAATATTCCCGCGTCGAATCCTATTTGCGTTCAAAGTGGAATATGTGGGCGCTTCGGCTGCAACTCATTCTGTCAAACTTTGCGTACTTGTTGGAAATCAATTTGGTACGGCAAGAAAAAAGAAAGCATCGGTGTTTGAGTACGCATCAACAGTCTAACATTGACGTGCGCGTGTTTTTGGGTGGACTGCAAATGTTGGAAAAACAGATGCCCGCCGATTTGAGGGTTGTGCTTGATCAGCACGCACGTGTCTTGAAGGTGCACTGTCCGGACCAAACCGAAATCGACCATCCCAAAAAGATCTTCGAGGTCCCCAATGTAAGTCTTCAACCCCATCTTCTTCTTCTACACACACTTCCAAACTAACCAACCCGAAAACTCCCCTCTCCCAAAGCTCCCCTTCACAACAATTCAATCCGTAGTCTGGGTCCGCAACATGTTTTCCAAGCTCTCCCCCCCCTCCAAAAAACTCTGCGACCGCAAAGTCCTCGAAATCGAAGAAGCCATCGAAGACACCTCGGGCATCGGTGGCATGGTTCAAGCCAAAATCCTCAATATCGGGAATGGAGGGAATGGAGAACATGTGGATGATCGGCAGAGAGCGCAATCGGATTATCTGTTGTCGTCGTTGAGATTGTTGGCGTTGAGGAGGGAGTTTGTGAGGTTTGTCTTGGGAGGGAGGACGTTGAAGGTAGGTGGCGTGTGCTTTTTGTGTGTCGTGCGGAAATTGCAGAAGTTGGGTCTCACCTTGTTTTATAAACAACCATATCACGTTCACAGACGAAAAATCAACGATCAGAATTCTTCCGCACCTACAAAGCACGCATCCTTGTAGATGCAGTTCGTCTCTATTATCGCCTAGGAGCCAGAGGGAACGCTGGTCCAAGTAGGTTATCACATATTCATAAAGCAGCGTCTTACGGTTCGACGTTTTTGTTTCTGTTGAGTCTCATGGGAACTGATCATCGATTGGATTTTGGTGTGGTAGCATTTCTGTTAAGGGACGAAGTCATTTTGAATATGACTGATCCGGAAGTCAATCGCCTTGCTCAGACGGTATGTGTACAATTTTTCTGTGCTCTTAGCCGCCAACCTTTTACATGAGTGGATCTGTCTTTTTTTCTCCGATCATCTTCCTCATCCCTCCTCCTTCTCCTACTCCCCTTTTCCTCTCTCCTTCTGATCTTACAACTTGGCTCTCAAAAGATGTTCGAACGCTGCCAAGTCTCCGTCCTCCAAACCGAGCTCATCCGCACTTACACCCTCGAACTTTACCGCCAAGCCAAACTCTACTACGACAAACTCAGTGACGAGCGTACAGGTCGCCTTTTCAAGCACCTCGAGACTCTCACCGAGATACCCTACACAGTGTACACCGGGATGTCGGGCACTTTCTCTGGCACTTTCCATCCCCCTGTTGGTGGTGGTCTTGCCAGTGGTGGTGCTCCCGCAGGAGGTGGAGGGGGTGCAGGGGGAGTAGGTGAAGGAGGAGGTGTGGTGGGGATGAGGGGTTTTAGTGGAGGAGCGAATTACGGTACATCGCTTTCGAATTCGCCGTATACGTTTCAAGTGACGGAGGAGGGGTATACGGCTAAGGCGGCGATGATTGATCGGTTTGTGGCGGAGTTGTATTCAGCTTCGTCCAGATTTGTAAGTTTCGAAAGGGTATTAAGGGTGCCGATTTACGGTTCAGGAGCATGTGGTTCTGGGATGTTCATATCGTATTTCGGAATTTTTGTTTGCTCACGTTTTTTTCCAAAACCACTACAAACAGATGAAAGATGTCCGCTCCAACCCACGACTTCTCGGAAACTTAGTACCCGCGACACCTTTTGCGCCACCCACGACCACAACCACCTCCAAATCCGGAAAAGACGGTACTATGCCGGAAGATAACAAGATCTTCTTGTGCAGCAAGGAAATGTTGGGGCAAGCGGTGAGTATCGGACTCAGGGGAATGTTGATACATGGGTTTGAGTGATTGTTATCAATTCTTAATGTCGATTGAATTAAACGAGATTGTTTCGAACGATGTGATGGAAAGTAAACTAACCGAGCTCACCTAAATCATGTGATTTTTCTTATTTTTTTCTTCACGTGTGTGTGTCGAACTAGATCACAAAGCTGGCTTTAGCGCTCAACAAGTGGGAGATCAACCGAAGAGTCCAACGCGAACATTTTACAGGGACGCTTTACGCGCGGCTAGTTGAGTCGCTTTCGATTAGTGAACGGTTGATCAGACATCAGGCCCAAGAGAAAAAGGAGGTTGCGGAGGTTTGTGCATCAAGAAAGGGGTCTTTTGTTCGTTCAATTGCGATGCGCTCACTTCCAGAACATCCCAAAACTCATGATATTCAATGTCTTAACGTCATAGAACTTCGCCCGCGACGTCCGCCTCAACGCCGCCCAAAAAACCTGGGAAATCCACTCCGACTTCGCCTCCGCCTCCGTCGAACTAAACGAGCTCCGGAAATCCCGCCGTATCGACGAAAAAAAGCTCCGTCAAAAAATAGTCGACGAATACGACGATCTCGTCCGTGAACTTGTTCTCGAAATACATATTTTGAAGAATAGGTTTAATGAGTATCGGGTGAATACTGTGAATGAGGTGATGAATATTATGAGTGATGTGAAGAAGGAGGAGTTGACGATTTTTTCGAAGAAGGCGGATGTGCCAGATGCGATTAAGAGGAGTGCGGAGATGGTTATGGATTTTGAGGAGAAGTTGAGGAGGTTGAGGTTGGAGAATCATGAGTTGAAGATGACGGTATGGATGTGTCTTCTTTGTTCTTTTCTTTGTCATATTCTCAGTTTTCTAGCGAGATATTGATGGTTTGTTTCACTTGCTTCCAATCTACAAAAGCTCATGAAAGTCAGATCCATGTACACGATGAAGGAGCAATCCATGAAATCCTCTTTCGATAAGAAGGTGAGATTCCTACAAAACCATACTCCAAGACCAATGAACGAAAGATGACGAGCTTCATCGTCCTAATGCTGCATGCCTGACATTCAAACCAGTTCCGGAAATTGACCGAAGAACGCAAACGCGTCGAAGAAAAACTTTGGGAAAGTTACCGTGACGCGGAAGCGCGGGAAGGAACGCTTCGGAAACAATTGGCTAAACTGCAAAAGGTAACATCATTACCAGAAAATAGTTCTTCTCCCCAAAACTCGCATTCTGAACTTGAATATTCTCAATTGGTACTTCATTTTAAAGTTTCTTTCCATTCCTCAGGCACACTCCACCTCCGAAATCCAAAACGAAATCCTCCAACGCCAAATCCGCGAAGAACAATCCCGCCAACGCCAAATAAAACCCCTCACCAACCCCAACGGCACCCCCGACACCACCTCCCTCCTCAACCAAGCCGCCAACACCACCACGTCATCCTCATCCAACCCCGGTAACAACACCAACACCGCAGCCCTCCAATCCAAAGTCGCTTCCCTCCAAGAACGACTTCGGCGGTACGAAGCTTTGGATATTGACCGAATCATCCAGGAACTGCATGAGAAGACTATTTTGCTTGATAAGTTGACGGGGGGCCAACAGCCGCCGTATGGGCGGGGGACGAGTTTTATTGGGCAGGGGCAACAGAGTGGTGGAGCGGGGAATGCGGATGACGCGGCAAAAGCGGTGGCGGCAATGGCGGCGGAGGGGCAAATTCAGCGGTCATCAGTCTCTTCTGCTGCGTTCAGTAAAAGGGAGTTCCCGCCCCTCTCTGCGGCTGCGAGGCGGGCTGTTGCACCCAGTGCAGGAGGGATGCTTTCACAGACTGGCGGCCCCACCCCCAAACACTCTGCTCGACGACGAAAACCCGAAGTAGTTGTCGAAAACCACTTCCTGAGTCGTATAGAGGATTTAGAAGCCCGGGTGCGTGAGTTAGAGGGTGAAAACGCAGCACTCCGTGAGCGTGAGCAACAACGTGCTCAGTCTGCTAGGCAGTTGAGACCGATGCCTGTGCCTGCGTGGCCGCCGCAGAATCTTGGGTCTGAGGATATGACGGAGAGGAGGACCGTTGGGGGTATGGCTGTCAAACCCAAGATGACGAAGAATGGATCTGAAGCGAGTATTATGAATGAGGGGGGGAAGAAGGTGGCGTTTCAGTCCCAGCAGGATGCGGTGGCGGGGGGACTATCACAAGGGCAGATGCAGCAGCAACAGCACAAACAGAATCAGGGGATGCATATAGCTGAAATGCGGATTCGGTCGTCGTCTGCGACATTCCGGCAGAGACAGAAGAGTCCGGGGGTTACTGGGGATGATGAAAAGGATGCAATCTTGGAGCTAGGCGGTGGTACCGCGAGAGGGAGTGAGGATAACGACATGGGCAATGACGAGCCCGATGATACAGAACTCGACGATCAACCCGTTCTCGCCCCCCCACCCAGTTGGGGTACTTCTCACGCATCCACCGAAACAGACTTGCATGCACCCGACGAGTACGAGGCGCCCAGACCGGATGAGATTAGTTTGCATTTTGCGGCAAATGCAGGGGTTGGAGCCAAGTTTAGAAGGATGGGGAGTGAAATTGGGATTGGGATTGGGAGTGGGGTTGGAGGGGCTTCTGCGGGGGGCAAGTCGTCATCGAGGAGGGGGTCCGGAGCTGCGGTGAGACCGGTGCATGTGGCGACGAGGACTGTTTATCATTTAGCGAATGTGAAGGGCTCCCCTGGATCTGCGAAGAGTGGGTCGGTGCGGAAGGGGACGGCTGGTCCGAGTGGACGGGAGAGTCCTTTTGGAAATGGTAAGGAAATTTAATTCATCGTTGACATCCTCTTTCTTTCATTGGGACTCCTTTTCTTTTACCACCCCTTGTTGTTGGCTTGTTAGTCTTTCCTTGTATTCTACACGATCAATCTGACGAAACTTTCATGCAGGGGTCCGCACACCACATCTTCCCAAGCGTCATTGATTGATACAACCACGATAGACATATTAATGCAGATGTAGATAAGAGCGTAGAAACCTCTGTAAATGCTACATGTTTGGTTCTGACCGGAATTTGGGAATTCTATTCTTTGACGAGGTCGTCGCTTCTCTTCTCGTAGAAATCTTGGGGGCATCCTTGAGCCTCCGTTTCGCGAAGAGGTTGGAAATCATCTCTGCGGAAAGTGAACGCTTTCCAATTTCCCGCTCATGACTTTCCTTGGGCTCTCCCAGATGTCCTCCCTTATCCAAAATCAAACTCCGCCCAAAACTCCGCCAAGTCCAAAAGTAAACAAAGACAAGCCCCAAAGTAACACAACCCCCAGTTTTCGGCATGAGAAGCCGCATGGTAATACAGCCTTCTCCAAATGTAAAACACGCCACTCCCACCTAATTACGCCGCACATTCAATGTTCTTTGTGTGCGAAGAGCGACCACGACCCAGGCATCCGTCCCCAGTCCCGCGACTCCCACTTCCCTCGGCACCTGCGTCGCTCTCTCACCCACGAAGCCTATATCCGCTGACGACCTGTATGTGAATGTGCCCACGGTGAACTCGTATATGGATACCTTTGGGTCGGCGTCCACTTATTCCAGTCCCGGTCGCCAGGAACACATTCAATCAACACATAACCCGCAGTCATTCGCCAAGGCACTAATGGGCACCACACGCGCAAGAACGTTTGATGGAGCTGACCAAGTTGGGCTGCAGGGTCATGCATGGTTCTCTGAGCGAAAGTATTGGAACCAGCAAGAAGGGCAAGAAGTGTGGATTGAGTTACAGGACTGTGTCGCCGACGGGGAGGGGGCAACGAATGCTGGGAATACGTGGAAAAATAGTGGTAGAAGTTTGCGTGAGACGTATGTACGCCCACCACGTTCACCCTCGTCATCATCGTTGGCTTCTTCGATATCGTATGCATCGACGTTATCAACGGCGTCGTCAACATCTTCAGGGAGGACACCTTCGCTCCGGTCTTCTACGTCGTCTTCGTCTTCAGTATCATCGTATGTGTCGGGTGATTTTGAAGAGTCGGGGCCGACAAACTCATTACACCATGGATTAGCTGAGACTGTATTGTGGTTTGGTGGGGCTCGGGGTGGTGATGAGAAGAGGGGTCGGTATTCGGCAAAGAAGAAGGCTGTGAAGAATAGTTGGGCTATGGCTGCCTACGAATCCGAAACTCCTATACGTCCTCAGCATGTCCGTAGGCCCTCAATACAAACAGAAGACGACGATGGACCACCCCCACTTGCATACATCCCCGACGCAACACCATCACCAACCCCACAAAACTCATCCACTCCCTCCTCCCTCATCAAACGCCTCTCAACAACAATAATAGCCGCCCGCGACTCCATAGACGGATTCCTCGTCTCCTCCACCATCACAAACCCATCCATATCAACAATCACAATAAACGGGATCCCACTTCCCTCAAACTGCGCACTATCAAAAGCGTTCGCAAAAAGGAATAGCCTCCGACCGCGGACGAATTACTGGTTCGACTCCTTATCGGGTATGGCGGGGGTATGGGGCCAAGCATGGACGGGTCTGGTCTGGTCGTCCTCCAAAGACAACAATGACATGGATGATGATATGTTCGGGTATTGCCCCGCTGAAGCGAGTGCTGGTTCGACGGGGTGTTTCCTCAATGGTCGGGAACTCAGTGAAGGCGATCTCACATACTTCCGATCAATAGGTATCAAAATACGGAGGGATGGCAACGGTGAAGGGGTGATGACGTATTGGTGTGATAGGAAGGGTAATATTGGGAGTGGGAGCGGGGGTAAGGTAATTTGGAATTGGAGGGAACGGGAACGAACTTTGAGGTTAATGGGGTTGACGGAGAGTGGGTTTGGGTGGTTGGGGATGTAAGATAATTAGGCGAAACTTGTACTGTAAACTGAATCATTGTTATCTTGTAGGAACTCGTTATTGTTGAATTTCTTTGAATACCCTGTATAGTAGAACCTGTGGAAAATGCAGAACGCACCAAGAAAAGACTTTCATGTAGACGGTCAAATTATGTAATTGCGAACGACATTGAGAGAGCGTTCTGGATACTGTGAAAATCGTAGAAGTTCTGGAATGAGCGCTCTGCAGTGACTGAATGGAAAGCGTTTTCATATGTGTACCTAGGTGACACACCTCCAAAAATTCAAGCCCCGAAGTCCCAAACAAGTGGCCATGTTATCCAGGGGCGGTATCCAAAAACTTGGCCACCCATATATAAACCGTTGACAAGGAAAGAAACCCCCAAACTCTCTCTGAACTTGTTGCCACGCTCCAAAACCCTCCTCGGAAAACCAGAGTCACCGAAGTCACCATTATGACCACCATCAACCTCGACGAAACGGCCTCAACCACTACTACCACCACCACCACCTCTACCGCCACCCTCACCAACCCCTCCTCTTCAACGCCCTCCAAAACCGATAGCAAACCCGAAGACAAAACCGATTCCAGTAAATCCGCCGAAAACGTTTCCGACCCCATGAAGGGTGTAGAGACCCCAGACTCGGACCCAACAGCGTTTGCGCAGGGCGGGCAGTTGGATCTTTGTTTTGCTTTGGACTCGACCGGGTCGATGGGGAGTTATATTAGGAGTGCGACCGAGAGTATTGCGAATATTGTGACGAAGATTGTGCAGTCGGAGAAGGTACGCCTTTGGACCGCCTTTGGAAAATCGCAGTGGCTCGCTCGTGCGTCGTTTATGCTGAATGTGGACTACGACCTGTGAATACTCACTTTCCCCACTCTTTCCACCTCATAATGTACCATTGACTTGATACAGGCCGACGTCCGTTTCGCACTCGTCGCCTACCGTGACCACCCACCCCAAGACAAAACCTTCGTAACCAAAGTCTACCCATTCACGAGCAGGACGAAGGAAATGCATGGGTACTTGGCCAAGATTTCGGCTCAGGGTGGTGGGGATGGTCCTGAGGCTGTTACCGCTGCTTTGGCGGATGCGTTGGATATGCCGTGGAGACCTAATGCGACTAAGATTGTGGTGAGTAAGACTATACGGGACAGTTCGTGAAGTTCCCACACTCAATGTTACGACATCAAAATCTAAATGTTATCCATCTTGATGTTGTTATAGGTGATTATTGCCGACGCCCCCCCGCACGGTCTTCCCAGTGAATCTGGCGACGGTTTCCCCAACGGAGATCCCGACGGCCGCGACCCCCTCGTCATCGCCCGCTCCATGCACGAACGCGGCATAAAAATCTACAGCGTCGCCTGCGAACCCGCCCTCTCCAGCTACCGCAGCGCCGTCGACTTCTTCAAAGCCATCGCCCAAATAACGGGTGGGTCCATGCTCCCCCTCACAACCGCGGATCTCCTCCCCGACGCCATCATCGGTGGAGCAAGAGAGCAAATGAACCTTGACAGGATGGTTGCGGAAATCGCTGAGGAAGCTGAGAGGCAGCGGAGGGAGGGTGTGACGGATGAGAAGGTGTTGGTGGAGAAGTTGCATCAGACGTACTTGTCTACGGGGACGAGGACGGTGCAGGTTCAACTCGATAACATTTACCAACCGAGTGTGGAAGCGGATTCGAACGTTCGTGTCTTTACGACTGCAACATCCCTTTCCACCGCCGCAGGCTTGAAGCCGGTCTCCCAAAGGCTTTCGTCAAAGTACCAAACCACAAGTGCACCCATGTACCGTTCCGCACCCTCTTCCTCTGCATACGGCGTAACAGCAGCCGTACCCCCACCCAGACTCGGATCAGGACCAGCACCACAGAAATCCAAACGAAGCTCATTCGCAGGGTTCGGAGGCCTGTTTAGGAAATCTTCAGCTGCTGGAGATGCTGACCGTGCTGCTGCACCCCCGCCGCCAGCCCCAATGGCAGCACTAGCTGCTCCATCCGCTGCAATTTATGAGGCGCCGGCCCCACAGGCTCAGACTCAGAGCATTGGCATTGTTGAGGATAGTATTACGAAGGAACAGATTGAGCGGTTGTTGGTGCAGTCTAGATCTGTATCTGTGGCGAAGAATGTGTCGAAATCGTAACAAATCTATGACATTTTTGATCGGTTCTTTGACCTTTATTCAGTGTAAAACAGTTCAATATTTCGCGACGAGTTTCCAAGGTTTTTATGTAAACGATACAAACTGTAAATATACTCAATGACATTCAGAAGCAAAAGTAACAAAATGACAAGATTCCTTTCCATTACATAACGCAAACAGACGCTGAAGGAAATCCGTGAAAATATCGACGGATGCAACTTACATAATTGAACCTGTTCCTGACCGCAAACCCACGATTCGCGACATAGTTGGGATGGAACTAGTTTGCGCTCGGGTTTTATGGAACCTGGCCTTACCTCATCGGGATGGCGGGTCGAATTCTGGGTCGAACTCAGGTGATGCCATATGCCAACGCAACTCCGATTCCAAACTCCGACTTCCCAAGCGTCTTCGGGCTTCCCCATCATCAACCACCTTCCTTTTTTGGGCAAAAAGCATTTTGTACCACCAAAGCTTGAGTGAGGCTGAGCATTCATCATCAAAGAGGAAGGCGCGTCCGGGGCGAAGGGGTGTTTCATGCATTTGTGCCCATGCAAGTTGTGTGCACACAGCTGGTATCTGGGTTTTCAGGGCTGAAACCAGGCTTGAAACGTTTGTTGAACGGTAGAGACGTTCGATGACCTGATCTGACACGTTTTTTCCCTAGAAAGATACATGAGGAAGTGTGGTTCGTTGACCTATCAATGGTCTATCAAGAGGAGATTGGTACGGCGCAGCTGGTATGGAGGAACCTGTGAGGTCCTCTCAAGGTCCTCTGATGAGGTTTACATTGCCTTTGGGCATCTTCGTGGGCGTCCCCCTGCGTCCTGCAAGTCTTTTTGCTGTTGTTGCTCCGCCTCGTATAGCACTCCTGTGGTGAAATGAGGAAGGAAAAACTGACAGAATAACTGAGAGGGAACTCAGAGGGACTCGACTTTCCACGGACTCACGTCGAGGATCTAGGGCCGTAGTTACCGTAGAACTGGTAGCGGCGACGTATACTACGTAATGGAATCCTCCCCTACCCCACACCCAAACCAGGCAGAAACCGGAAACTTTCACGAAACGTTCACGGTCTTCAAGGCTTTCTGAGCTGCACGTGTAAATATAGCAAAGGCGTCAACGACGGCATGAGCAGTGCGGAGTTGGCGGCAGAGTCGGCATTGTCGACAGTGTCGGGGATTTCGAAGGGGGTGGACCTCGAGTTGCAGCAGTATGTTGCTGTTGGGGTGGGACTCGTTGCGCAGGTGGTGAATGCGGTTGTGGCGGTTAGGTGGGCGATTCGGACGAGGACGAGGTAGGGTTTATGTGCACAGGGGGTGCAAGGGGTGGAGTGCCCGGCGGGGATTTCATTGCAGGTGGACTTTTGAAATGTTGACATGCCAACCCGCTCTTGCGCTGTGCTCTAACTAACTCATCTTCAAACGATATTGCTCTCGCCTCCTGCATTTGAATCTCCCCCACAGATTCACAATCGCCACCGCCTCTGTCTACACCCTCTTCATCTTCTTCTACGTCTCACACCTCTTCCAAGTATACTTCGTGCACCGCAACAATTACACGTTCGACACATTTCCCTTCGACGCCGAGCTCAATCAAAACACATTCTCCTCATCCCGATCTCCATCCCCGTCGTCTCCACCCTCCTCTTCAACTTCAGAGGAAACTCTAAACAGCACCACCACCACCAATACCCCCAATGTCTCCGAGTCAGTCAAACAGCTCACTCCAGCCGACGAGCACCTCGTCCTATACTTCACACTCTCCAAAATCATTGGATCCGGAATCTATGGCATTGTCCTTGCCGTGTACAATGTACTGTTTCAGTTGAGGTTTAGGTTGATGAGACCCCTGAGACCGTATTCGGAGAAGTGGGATTGGGTTATGTGGGGCGTTACGGGGGGGTTCTTCGTGTATTATATGGTATTTATGGTAGGTACATGTTAGAGGGAGGGCGGGTTGGCGGCGGGAAGAGTGCAGAGGTGGTCAGGGGGTGTTTGTTTGTGGAGAAGATATACAGACAGGGAGGGGAGTGAGAATGCCGAATGCAGTCAATCACTCAACTGACGATCTTTTCTCCTCTTTCGGAATCCGTTCTTTCAGCTGATACCAATCCCCGGCGTAACCACACCCAAGTTCCGCAATCTCTTCGTCGGATTGCCGTTCACAATCTACACAGCTATTATGGACAACATTCTCTCGGGCATCCTCCTTTACTGGATCTACAACCACCGCAAAACACTGCATTCCACAACATCCTCCGACTCTGCTCACCACAACACCCACACCGCCGCAAAGTTAAACAAAGACCACCCATCATCACCATCACAACTCGAATCCGGCGGCGCAGGCGCTACCTCCACATCAGCCACCTCCACCTCCACCCCCCGCAAATTCGGCCCCAAAACCCTCCACAACCTCTCATACACCCAAAAACGTCTCATCCGCATCCAAATCATTGGCGGACTGATCGGTACATGCGTTCTCGTATGGATCGGGTTGTTGGGGTATGCCCTACTGAGTGTTCTTCCGAAAACGAAGAGTTTGGGGAGGGAGGGCAATGAGTTGTGGTTGAGAATCGCGTTTGTGTTCTTTGCGTTGCATTGGGGGGCCGGGTTCCTGTATATGAGGGCAGTCAAGGTTTTTATATCGATGTAAAGGTCAAGTGGGTTTGGGGGTAGGGG
>JADGJF010000465.1:0-19727 GCA_027596845.1 Quaeritorhiza haematococci | reverse complement strand
GCGAGAGGGAGGGCGAGGGCCGAGAGGAGGTTTGAGGAGAGGAGTCTGTAAATGAGGTAGGTGTTTAGGCGGGACAGGCGGGCCGTGAGGGTGCGCCGACTCCAGGGCATGTTGATCAGAGCAAAGTGGTCTTCAGAATGAGATTATGAGGTTCAGAAGGTTCGGAAACAGGTTGGAGGACATGCATCGTTGGGTTCGCTGTGTAGTCCAAGTCTCCCATGTTGTTGGTTTTGTAGGTATTTAAATTATTTGACTGTCAGTGAAATGGGTTGGTATGACTCAGAATTCAAACACCGCTTGGTCTGTATCCTGGTCTGCAAGGCATGGGATTCAGGAATTCAGGGTGACGTGTGGGATTCAAGGTAGATATGAATTATTGTGATTCCCATTGAGGTCACTCCTCAGAACAAGCAAGCCCCAAGACCAGGGGCGGGACGAGAGGTTCAGGTACTTGACCGCACAACATGTAGACGAGGCAAGAGGCAAAACTTGAATGGTCCTTGCTGAAGGCACTTGTCCACAAGTTTGATGGATCTGTTCTGGCTGTTCCACCCCCGCCTCCAAACACCATGTAGTTTCCCTCCCATTGCGTCAGTATGCCCATGCTGGGATTTGTCCAGAAAGAGCAGGAGGACAACTTGAAAGTAAGCAGCTTAGGTTCCAGTCTGGTTTGAAAGTAGACGCCTTCAGGGTTGGAAGACTGGATTCCGCCTCACCTTCACCACCGTTTACGTGGCGCACAATGGCTAGATCCTAGAGCTTTTTCTAGCACCACCGGTTCCCAGACCAGTTCCTTTCAAAGCAATACCCCAACGATTGAAAGACCAGGAAACCCAACAGAAAAACTCGAGACCAGACCGAACCATCAATCGAAAGCCCAAAACAGCAAAGCGACTACCTGCTCTATTTGAAGGGAGGGTTGGGTGCCGAAAGAATCAGTGCGAGAAAGCAGCAAAGTCGTTTCGACGTTGATGTATATCGATCGTCTGTGGATTGATGTGTATAAAATGATGCGATTGGGAGTCCCATACTTCTGCACCCCCCTACTTCCCCGCCAGGCAATCGTATTCTGTTTGCATGTGTTGTAATCAGATCAATTTCGACGAACTCCGCATGACCTCCGCATAAACAGCGCATTGCATAAACATAGACCTAATAGTTAGCATGGGTTAAGAGCATGGTTAAGAGTACAAATCCAAATCGACATCAGACACACCGTCACATAAACCCGTCGCGGTATCCCAAGCCCTGATCGTCAAATCATTCGACCCCATAAACAGCCTCCCCCCGTCCGGACTAGCCACCACCGTATTAAGCTAGTCCCCATGCACAACAAAATACCTCAAACACTTCCCCGTCTCCGCATCCCACGCCATCACCATCTCATCAACAGAGCCCGAATACACAAACCTCCCATCCGCACTGACCCCCAAAGCCACAACCGAATTCTCATGGCCCGTCACAACAAATGTCTTCAGAAGCGCACCCATTACAGCATCCCTCGCCTCAATACCATGATTTTTTGGATCCAAAATACACAACCCTCCCATCTGGTCTCACGGCAACCGCAAGAACCGCCCCGCCATACCCCCCAAAAGAATGCATGCACTTCCCCGTCGCGGTATCCCAGACTTTAGCCGTATCGTCCCAGCCCCCAGAGTAGAGGAACTTCCCATCCGGACTCACCGCCAACGCATTCACATGCTTCTGATGCCCCTTGAACGTCCTCACACACACCCCGGTCTCAACATCCCAACCCTTAATCACAGCATTCATCGACCCAGAGCAAACCGTGCGTCCATCAGCACTCATCGCAAGTGTATCAACACCCCGGGTATGTGTCGTAATGGTATGCACGCACGTGCTCGTTGAGAGGTCCCACATTTTGATTGTGTCGTCACTGGAGGCGGAGAAGAGGGTTTGGCCGTCAGGGGTGAGAGTGAGTGCGTTGATGTAGCCTCGGTGGCCCGTGAGAGTGGTTTGGCAGGTCCCGGTGAGGTGTCCCAACTTTTGAGGGTGTAGTCCCAGGAACCTGAGTAGAGGGTTTGGTTGTCGGGGGTGATTGCTAGTGCGTGGATCCAGCCGGTGTGGCATTTCATGGTGCCGATGTACCATTTGGGTTGTATTTTTTGAATTTCGCGCTTTGATGGGTGTGGAGGGTTGGAAACGAGGGGAGGAGGTGGTTGAGGAACATCTGAAGTCGCGGAACTGAGACCCACAAGCGTAGAAGCCGAAGTGAATCCGGAATCTGATCTCAAACTGCGGGATCCCCCAAACAAACTCCACTTCTGAAACGTCTTTGCAAGCCTCCCAAGTTTGCTCCCACCTCTCTCTTTCTTCTGTATCTGTTTCGCCGTAACCCCCACAAATCCCGATCTCTTATCCTCATCCCCACCCGCATCAACCCGACTCAGCATACTATTGTTGAGCAAACTATCCGACTCCGCCTCATCAAGACATCACCACCCCAAGATCTAACATCCCACCCCGAAACCGTATCCGTGATTTCCGCGGGGGAAGGTCGGTGTGTAGGGTTTTGAACCCAACAATTGCGGATTAAGGCGGCGAATGCTGGGGGAACGGTGCCGGGGATGGTGAGTAGATCGCCTTGTTTGATGAGCAGAGGTTGTCGACGTCGAGGTCGCGTGGGGGGGCGGTAAAGTAGGGGCCTGTGAGTGCGATAATCATCCATCAATCACAATAGTTTCAATGGAAATGTACTAAAACTCAATACAAAGACAAAAAGGGAAGTACCCACCTTCCGTCCAAACGCCATAAGTTCAGGAGCGCTATACAAAAGCGTACACACTTTCGGATCGACATATGTTTTCGAATTGGATATGCTCCGTATTCTCGAAAGCCCAAAGTCAGAAACCTTTGCAACTAGTCCCTTCGCCCCCAATCTCAACAAGACATTATGATTCTTCAAATCACAGCGAAACACATTCGCATCATGTAGGGCCATCATCCCCGACGCGATATCCTGCACAGTAGACCGTCGCTTCATCCACGATATCAACCCACCCCTCCTTGTCGTGTCGTATATGCATTGGTGCAGCGACCCCTCTGGCATAAACTCCATAACAAGCCCCGGCTGCCCCGGCACATTAAGTGCTTCAAAAAACTGAATAATATTCGGGTGAGGAGGTAAAGAGCGAATAAGGTTCACTTCTTCGATGAAGAGTGCGAGTTCGTCAAGGACTTCAAGGGAGAAGGAGGATTGCTCTTTGAGGCGTTTGATGGCGACGGTGGATTTTTAGTACTTACCTTTGTAGACTGTGCCGAAACCACCGCCGCCGAGGGGGTGGGTGAGGTCGATTTCGATGTGCTGGGGGTTGAGGATGAGGATGAGGGCCTTGTTGATGACTTTGATGGTGGGGTTGTTGGTACGCCTGGTTTTTGACATGTTGGTGGGTTTAGGCCCTAGTGTGTTATTGTTGGCGAAGAGCATGTTCATTTTCTAAGACTTTGGAGGTTGTAAAGAAGGACACAGGTGCGCTGACATCACCCCAGCATTCTTGGCGGTGAAGCTGGCCGTGAAGTCGAAAAATGCCCAATTGCCATATAGTCCATTGTAGAATACCAACCATCTTGCTTATCTACACCATGGTAATTAGCTTATAAGGAAGTCTTTCTACCTTTTGCAGATGGTTGATTGATGTGGGTGGTGAGTTGGCGTAACTCAACCGTTTTGAACTCCGAAATGTGTGTAACTCTTGTGCACCGGTATCACCGAATTTTTGTTTTCCTCCGTGCTCGACAGCCAAAAGCGCCGCGCTAGGGTCAAATAGACATCCACCGACACCATGCCAGGAAACACCAAATTCCACCCATACTCAAAGTCCGTACAGAAGCAGCTCAAGATACGGGACGAACAAACCGAAAATGTCGTCACTCAATCCCTCGAAGAAGTTTCGAATGTGGTTGCTCAATTCAAAAGTCAAGACGACGGGGAGGTTACGGGACCGCCACTTAATTTGCCGGCGAATGCAACGACGGACCAGCTTCAGCTTTTGATTAACAACCTTTTGTCGAATGTACGTTTTGAGGCGTATCTTACTGCTCCGACATGAGTATACCATGCAAACACTACCCCCCAAGTTGTGCACGTCCTGACCTTCACTTCTTGCGCTGCTCTGTCCGATTTCCTTATTCTCATATAGGAGGAGCCACTTCCCTACTCCTTCTTCGTTAACGACACCGAAATCACCTCCTCCATACACAACGATATTTTGCTCCCGAAAATTGTTGCTTCCACGGAAGATATCATCACAATCACATACCAACCTCGGTCCATATTCAGAGTCAAGGCCGTCACGCGTTGTACTTCTACTCTGTCAGGTAAACAAAATTCATATTCTAAAAGCGGGACGGGTCGTTATGCGTTGTTGGTTCTAGCTTTGCTCATTCCTATCTTGCGACTGTGTGTCTGCAACAAACGACAAAAGGACACACGGAAGCTATCTTGTGCGTTCAATTCAGTCCAGATGGTTCGCAACTCGCTACGGGCTCAGGGGACACAACAGTCCGTATTTGGGATCTCAACACGGAAACCCCGCAATTTACTCTCACGGGCCACAAGAATTGGGTGCAGATTGTGGCGTGGTCTCCGGACTGCAAAATTCTGGCGTCAGGCAGTATGGACAACACGGTTAGTTGCTGTGCACCAAAATACTTTCTTTTTTCGGGGGTTTGGAAATGCGGTCGTGCTTACTGTGGTGACAATATTCTGTTCGGTAGATCCGCCTTTGGGATACCGCAACCGGCAAACCCCTCGGTGACGCCCTCCGTGGCCACACCCAATGCATCACAAGCATATCTTGGGAACCTCTCCACTCCAACAAAGAATGCAACCGATTCGCCTCCGCGTCTCGAGACGGTACCGTCCGCGTCTGGGATGCCCGTCTTCGCCGAGTACTTTTCTCAATGTCTCAACATACTGCTCCCGTCACCTGTGTCAAATGGGGTGGTGAAGGTCTCATCTACTCTGGCTCCCGGGATAAAACCATCAAAGTCTGGGATGGGAAGGATGGGAAACTTGTGAGGACTTTGGAGGGTCATGCGCATTGGGTGAATTCTTTGGCTTTGTCTACGGATTTCGCTTTGAGGTCGGGGGGGTACGATCATAAGCATAAGTCTTTTGCCACAAGGGAGGAAGGTAAGTTGCGTCTCGAAGGAAGAGCCGGACAGCAAGTTATTGAAGTTATCATCCGTCAAACCCCCTTTATCTCTACCGCTTGCAGGAAATTCACATTCTTTGAAATTTTCGTTTGTAGCCCACGAATCCGCTCTCGACATCTACAAAACACACAAGGGCAACCATCCCGAACGGCTCGTTTCCTGCTCTGACGATTTCACCCTTTTCATCTGGGAACCTACCCACACAAAAAAGTCTATCGCTCGCATGACTGGTCACCAACAACTCGTCAACCATGTCGCCTTCAGTCCGGATGGAAGATGGCTTGCCAGTGCCAGTTTTGACAAGAGTATTAAGATGTGGGATGGACGGACCGGGAAGTGAGTGTTTATATCCTGTTTTCGTTTCGCCCCTCCTAAAAAGTCGAGAAAAATTGTACCTTTGTGTTTTTGTGCTCGTTTCGTGCACTCAACTCACCCGCATGAAAACTCTCGGTTTAAAAAAATCCAGGTTCGTCACAACCCTCCGCGGCCACGTCGGCGCCGTTTACCAACTAGCCTTCTCCGCGGACTCCCGCCTCCTCCTCTCCGGTTCCCGCGACTCCACATGCAAGGTTTGGGATCTTCGCCAACAACAGAAACACACCGTCGCCTCGTCTGGTAGTAGCAGCGGTAAATCCACGGTAACAACAACGACAACGATGAAACTGATGGAAGATTTGCCGGGACATTCAGATGAGGTGTTTGCGGTTGATTGGAGCTGTGATGGATCGAAGGTTGCTAGTGGTGGGAAGGATCGGGTTTTGAAGATGTGAGTGTTGTTGTGAAGGGCATTGATGGAGTGTGTTTGAAGATTTTGGACAGTCATTCCTGGGTTGGGTTATTCGTTGGCTTACAACTTTTCTCCCTTTTTTTCCTTCTGTAAATGTCCGCATTGTTTAGTTGGAGGCACTAAACGTCAGCACCGAACGTTGACGATACAAGGCAAGACGGCGATGGAGGCGATGGGAATAGATAGGGACAAGGAGAATCGGCAATACCGTGAAGAATAGACGCATCGGATATGACTGACGCAAGTAGATGAGGGGTTACTTAATGGGATAGGGCGGAGAATGGGCGAAATAGGCTACCGACGGTCGCGGATGGCGGTGGTACTACCTTCTTTCGATCAGCCCGATCCCAACGAAGATACCCAACCAGTAAAAAAGTGAAGCCAGTCGAGACAGGGCGGAAGCAACACTGGTTAGGTTGTGTACGGGTGTGCAAAACTTCGACCACGATTCGACCACAACCGAACGTCAACGAAAGCGACAACCGAGAAAACATATTTATACAAAAGATTCTCCCGAAACCGTGTCGTGATTCCCGTCGTGCGTTCGGGTTTCGTTTCCTCGCTTCTTCACACCCGACTTTGCCCTTCGCTGCAGTTCTCTCACTCATTTGGCTTCAGCGCTCCCCTAGTATTGCGACGAATGGGTGTTTGTGTGTATGAATTTTTTTGGTGGTTCTATCACCCACCGCCTCCTTCTGAAGTGTATTTATTTGTTTCTTTCATCTCTCTTGACGCCACCTTTATGCTTGTGTGTCCCATTTTGCGACCACGAGTTGTCATTTGTATTTTGGGGAAAGATTATGAATATCAGTATCAAATAGAACTAAAATGCAGGGAGGCTCTTCAGACACTGCCTTGTCGCGCGGCTCTGTCTGCGCGCCTCTCACTTGCTTCTTGTGTGACGAAATTTCAAATTCCGCTCTAGGTGTCACCAGATTTGACTTTGCGATGTGGAGAACCAAATATCTCATGTCTCCTCACCGCAATATGACATGCGGCCCCACACTCCCCACGTCGTTTTGAAACCAAGTGAAGGGTGTATTCTACGATGGGTCAATTATTTCGCACCGCAAATCCGTCCCTAGATTAGCTTGCCGATCAATCAAATCTGTAAACTCTTTTGGTACTCTAACCTTTTTCTCTTAGATGCTACCTACTTTTGTATGGATTCGCACCCCTGTATCGGGTACCGGGCTATATACAAAACTCCTCTCGTTCACGTATTTGGGCCTTTAAGGGTTTTCCGCCTTGTTCCGAATGTTTACCTCTGCGAGGTGAGTTTTTTAGCGGATGAATTGAATATGTCTTACCTGCCCGTGTTTTAGCTTTACCGGAACAACAAAAGCCTACAAATGCGGTCACCTCTATCCCCAGCTCTGCACGTGGCTTTATTGATGGTCGGTTCTAACCAAATAAGTAAATAGCCTTTCTGTCCGTCGAGGGTCTGTGTGGTGAACTTCTGAGCTGTGTGATCCGCTCAATGTGATCCACCCAAGATGCACCACATGCTTTTGTTGTCTTTTTTTCCGTCCCGCGGATCGGTTCGGATGGTAAGATTGCAAGGTTATCTCATCCGACCCGTGATTACTCACTTTGACTCAACCCTTTGTTTTTCTTGACGCCTTGGAGCTCCGGTGCCAATCAAAAGACTACTAATCTTCCAAGAACACACCAAAATACACTTTCTTAGATTCGGTGCTAAGGAAAGAGAAAAAGAACGGGAAAGAATTGCGGGGCAGAACGGAACCCCGTTGCTCACATATCCTTGACATCAGATCATTTGACCTTGCGATTTGTGGGCGAACCACATGAACAGGGGTCTTCATCTTAAGGTCTGAATTAGCGAGAGACTTTCTTGCTCTTTTCGAGAAAATTTCAAAACATACGCGAGATTATCTTTTTTTTGGCAACGGAAAGAACTCCTTTACTTCTTAGTCACGCTGGGAAAATTAAGAACAACTCAATTGAGGGCGATACGAAAAGGGTTCCAGATACGGATTGGCATGCTCAAGGCCCCTTATTTTTTCTTTCCATATTTGACCTTGAGTTTGAGCTGAGACTTGAAGTGTTGCTCATCTTCGTAAAAAAAAAGGGCAGGCACGGAAATATTTTGAACGCGCGGAGACAGAAAAGAAACTTCAACTTTGCCAGGGAACCTTTAACATCCAGAAAAAGTAGTGGTACTTCCGCTTGCACACCAGGATGGCTGGTCGTAATGCTGAAGAAGAAACCGTTAAGCTCCGTCAGGGGCCAATTGAACGATTCTCCTTCGATGTTTTCCACAGGTAAGATCATAGCTCCCTTCATGACTCTCTGCCCATTTCAATGTATGTCCTGCCGTCCCCTTTCGGGAAAAAGGAATCGCTGACTTTTGGTGCGTTCTCTGCTTTCACTCAGTGCGTTCACGGGCGTGGACATTCCAGACACCATCGCCAGTATACTCCTCATCATCACAGATTTCCAACTCCTCGTCTTCTCACTGTATCCGGCCCTCAATATCAAAAACGTCCCCCCCATTCTCAAATACATCATCGACTTTGCAACCATTTTTGAAGACACATCCTCGTCTTCATACCCCCTGAATACGAACAGTGCTAACAGCGCCATCGTGCCGTCACGCTTGGTCCCGCAACTCGTACTATGGGGTATCTCTGTGGGTCTGGTCATTTTTGCGCTGGCATGCGCGATTTATCTGGGGCTCTCGTTCCGCCGTGGGAGATTTCAGAAAATGACTCGTGTCTCCATTGGAATGCTGCGCGTGGTCACAAAGCTCCTTATATCGGTGTTGGCGATCCCTGTGATGCAACTTCTGATGATGAATTTGGAGTGCGACTACAATGAAGATCGGTTGAGAAGGGTGCCAGATGCGGCGTGCCTGTCGGACTTTAGTATGTATCCATCGCCCTCTATTCGCACAACTTCTGCACCTTCCTTGAAGAGCATTATGCCTCTTGTGTGTGAACTCCATTTGATTTATTTACACTTCTTATAGAGGCTTTGATGCCGAGGGGATGTTTTGCTTATTGTGTTTTGTGTTGAAGCATACTCTAACAAACGCATTATCATGCTGCTCTCTCCTACACAGATCTCCCTTTGTTTATCGTTTCGATCGTAATCCTCGTTGTGTTTATCCCGTACTCGATAATGGCGTCAAGCGTGTATTTCCCCATTGACCCCGCCTCGAAATCTCGGGAAGCACGTGCACCTATTGCACTGTATGACCCACTGAGCATGCTCACCCGGGCGTTCTTGGTCATTCTTTTCGCCCTCGTCGAGCAACCCGTCGTCCTCATCGTCTTCTTACTTCTCTCACTGGGAGTTCTGCTCTACGTGCATACCGTGAGTCAACCATTTTATCATCAGCTCTTCAACCAGCTTCGATGCGGATTGCTGCTGGGCGCGTTTCTGAGCTCTATCGTCGCTGCTATTTCAATCGCGGTTGACACACCATACAATGACAAAGGGTTTTTCATTGCGTGGGTACTGGTATATCCGATGGGATTGGTCGCGGGGTTCTTTGTGGCGAATCCGGTTAAGACGATGATATGCCGGCACGTGTACCAGCAACTGAAGCTAGTCAAAGAGCGGAAGCACCGAAACCGCGCACCCCGTCCGCTGCAACGCAGTCTGGAAGTCAGACCAATACTTCGAACTGGCCTCAAGACGTTGGGTGGTTTAGAACTGCAAAGAGAGTGCGATCCGTCATCAGCATGTGTTGATCACAAGCACGCTGATATTGATGAACAATGCCAACTGGAAATGGACTTGCACGATCATAGCGAAGGACGAACATTTGAGCTGCTTAACGACATCAACCATACAGCAGAAACGCTTGCACCAACGGAATCCGCAGGAACACTCGCTGTCAACATGGCCGAATCTGTTGCGGCACACCGTACGATCCTCAAACCCATCTTCCCGTTCCTTCGCCCGTCGGACGTTGAAATGGCATGTCGCTTCATCCGAAACAATTGCACCTCCGAAGCAAAAACTCTGGTGAACGAGATTTTCGAGCAGGGTCTCATTCAGTTCCCGAAGAATCCAATGATTAGGATCCTGTATGCGAGATACATTGCTGCATACTTTGATAACCAGCCCGATTGCGCCGAGCCAGTTAAGAAGTCCCTCAAGATAGAACATGGGAAGGAGGCGCCAGATGATGACCATGGTTTTGCAAAACGGCTTGGTTCGCTTGGGGGTACAGACACCAGAGTTTTAAAGCGAAAGCACGAAGAAGGTAGGATCTTTTTCTTCCCACCGCGAAGATGCTTTTGGTAATGGTGAATTTTCGGGATATGAAGAAGTGGCGTACCCTCTTGTGACAACGGTCCCGTTTTTGTATGTCACTGGAAAAATTCAAACCAGCAGAGAAGTACACATACCGTGCAGCCGAGTGGGCAGACCTCTTCATGAATCAGTCCAAGTCTTTAAAACCCAACTGGGTAACGAGGTGTGTTATCTCTTCATGCTTCTTCGTTTCCTATTTCCCTTTCTCGCACAAACAATCTCATCTTAAAACGACCTTGTTTTCTTCTGCACTCTTCAATCCATTTGCTATTCACTTGCGAACACAAATAAGGTTTTACATCGAAGTATCAGAGCGGTCGCTCGAACTGCGAAAGCGAGGTTCGACAGACGCAGGGTCAATTGATGATACCCAAGGTGGCTACTCAGAGTACAGGAGCATGTTCCGAAAAGCGCAGGTACGATATCATCGCATCTTAGACCCACGAGAAATCTACATTTGGGGGCATGGGGATCGGCGGGAATAGGAGGAGTGCGGAAGAGTGGCAAGGAACGAATCTTTATCTCGGCTAATGTTGCGGCTTTTGTCTGAAAATATCTTTTTGTAGCGATACAACCTCCGTGCTCTCACCGAAATCCGTGAGTTTCTCAACCACGTCAGGGCTGGGCGGCAAGGCCATGATCCAGCTACATACCCATCGTTTTTGGAACGTATCACTGTGGCGGGTGAGGCTGCATCGAAGGTATTCGCCACTTTGATGGACAGGTATCCGAAATGTTTGGTAAGGAGAACCACACGTGCTTCCTGTTCACAATCCATTATATGCCTTCTGGATCATGTTTTTCACCTTCTTGTGGGCTGTTTTTTTTGAAATGCATGCAATCTTATTTATGTCCGATTGTTAGGCCGTCGTGCATCTTTATGCTAAGTTCGCGGTGAGTGTTTTTTACCAGGTTCTTGTTGACTCTTTCCTGTTCCCAATCGCAGTTCACTTATAATTAACAATTCTCGCCACATTCGGTGCTTTTCCCCTTCCTCTTGCGACACCTTACAAAGACCACAGGTAAATGCTGAGTGCTGACAAACATCTTGAGTACGAAATGCCACACTTTTTGGTACCATAATTAACAAACCCTTCCTTATTCCATATCCTCCATCTTTAGTCAAGAGCGACCCGGAACTGGTGAAAAAGCTCACAACCATCGCCAAAAATCTTTGCGAGAAGGAGGCACACGTCGAGGCTGATGAAAATGAAAACGGGGAAGTGGACCTTCACAATGATATGTCGGTACTTAATGCTGCAATGACTGGGGTCAGCATCGAGCAATCAGGCACTGCATCCCACGCTACTCTGCACGAGCACCAACATCAGACAACAGTACCCGAAATTGAGAATTCAGGCCCCACCATCGAACTGAAGGACGAGTTTGGCAGGGAGTCCAAAGTCAACCTTCAGAATATTGACTACTCTTCTATGGAAGCATTGGGTTTCCCATCTGCGGACGGCTCCTTTCAATTCCATGATGATGAGCCACCATCGTCGATCAACCCATCGGAAATCAGGAAGGCTTTTGAAGACGACGACGAGCAGGATCACCAGCAATCGCTACAGCCATATGACCGGCATCGCCGCCCTCGCCGGCCATCTTTGGTGAATCCAAAAACGCGATGGAACGAGAAGCCGGAAAGTAAGGAAGACAGTAACCTGTCCGTGACCCATTTCGATTGCCCCGTACAAGAGCCACTGGAGATGTCCCCTCAAGCGCACGTCGTAGACGTCCTCGAAAAAGCTACAAGGGAGAGTGAGCACTCCGACGCATCTGAAAAGAACTTGAGAGTCAAGATTCACAAGCGTCGCCAGATGGCTGTTCTGCTCAAACGCGAGATTCATAAGTTTTCGATTGTTCAATTGTGCATCTTGGCATGGTTCATGGTGCTGATCGGCGTTGCGTACGGTCTCACGGAATACGTGTTTGGCTCGGCTGGGAGAGAAATAACAGGCCTGACCACCAGTAACCGGCTCGGTCGAAGGGCAGTTGAGGTAGGTGAGCGAAGGCGGGAAAGAGATGGCTTTGCACACCCGCACATGGTGCGGGTCGGAGTTCTGTTCATGTGTACATCCCCATATATTGGCAACCTACTTGCAGCTTTATTTGTCCCAAATGCCCATTGATTTCCACATCTTTTGAACGCACATCGGAACGCTTCGTCCATATGCACGTGTATTGAAATAGGCGGCCACCTCCATACAACAGCTCCATATATACAGTATGATTAACAATACGAAAGAGTAAGTAATGCCGGCCCTCGTTCTTAATTTTCAAAGTATTGTCTCTTTTTATAACCCCTCGACTAAAAATGGTCACCTGGAAATCAGTTACAACAAATCCCGCTCAAAACTCAACGAAACAATAAATTTTGTGGAGTCGAGTGTACTGCCTTATCTGCGAGACCACATGGCTTCGCTCACCAAATACGAAAGAGTTGAGATCATACGCCCACCACGCACATCACCTTCGATTGAACTGTGGAACTCGTACGAAATATTGGGGGGTTTGACTGACTTTTCGCGGGACATGTTACGTGAAAGTGAGTGGCCGCCTCGGCTTTAGGGGTGTTGGATGATCAAAGGTGGTTGTCGTTCTGCAAACTTTTGTCGACGCCAATTAAACTAAATCAAAACCGTGTTTGGGTCCACTTTTGTGGTCTCTGTTTCCCATCAAAGATGCCAGTTACTTCCAATCCACAAGTGACTATCGTTATCATTTTATAGTAGGTCTCATTCTTGATGCTTTCCAACTCAAGATCATCCACTGCAAAGTGCTAATCACGACACTTTCCAAATATTAATCATCAGATACGGAACATCGGCACCATACGAGACTTTCTGTTCAATGTCAGGGACAGAGGAGAAGCTGACTACGTCGGCTTAATGTCTTTTGGCAGTGCTCTACTCGGCGTTGGGTTTGGAGTAGTGGGTCTCACGGCGGTCATTTGGACCATGGGAATATTCTACCCTGTCTTGATCAAAACGCAGCGAGACCAGGTTCAGTTTTTGAAAGCGTTCGCAATGATACCTAGGAAGTAAGTGAATTCGTCAGTTCCTATTTGCTCTGTAAACGAATTTTCTTGCTTCCACGGTTTGAAGGAGGGGTTCTTGCCATGAACTAACCAAACATACCATGAAAAAGGGATTTGATGAACATGTTGATTGATATTGACGAAGCCATCGAAGAGCTAAACGAGGACATAGCGGCTTCTCAGAACAACAATGAACAAGAGCACATCGACATGAAAAACTTACGCGACAGAAACGACTTGAAAGACAAGTTTACTACATTGTACAAACGAAACTATCTAACCGCTGTGGCAATCCTTACCGCGTGTGTCTTTGCGATGTTCGTCATTTCCATGGTAAGTGTTTCTACTCCTTATTCACATTTGAAATGTGTATTATAGTGGGATTGCGAAGGGGAACAAGGGACTAAACTCCATGGCGACCGGTACGAGAGAAGGAGTAAGACGCTGAACTGATCGTTTTTCTTTCAACATCTGATTGCGGTACCCTAAAAGATTCGTGTATCGACTGCTGTGGTAAGCACTGACCGACCCTGTTTGAGTCGATGACAGTTTGTTGTTTGTGCTCCTTTCCACGCATGTTTGACCCCCGATACCCCCTTTCAGTCCGACATTGTTTTCATAGATTTAATGGCGCGAAGGCGCCCTTTAATTACCGATGTCAACTACTACGCGCAGGTGAGTGGGTTTTGCAGCAGTTGACATAGTTGTTTCTCGGGATATCGTAGTGAGTTATGAAGATTGACCGGAGTTGACATGTTTGTCAAACAGGAAATAACGCTGATGGATTCGAAGTTTTGGCATCCTGGCGAACCGGAGATGAACATGGAGAATCAACTGCGTATACTTACACAATTGCATAAAAATGGAATCACCGGGAACGCTGAACGGAAGATCCCATCCATGACGGCTGTCCCGCAACTGGCTAAGATTCTCGCAGTTGGCGGGAACTGCTCTCGATCCGATTCGAAAGCGTGTGACCCTGACAAGCGGTATCCGCCATACAAGCCGGAAATTGGCTACACCTATGACCTCGTCTTGCAGCCTATGGACGTCCTGACGAGCCGATTTATTGCAGAGGCCCAGATGTATCTTGAAACTCGACGAGCATTGACTGTGGAGCAAGCCAGAAAGACGAATATTACAGATTTCCTACGGAATCCACACTTGCTGATTATGCGCGGAATCATGCCCGACATCATAGACGGTATGTTTCAATACGCAATTTGTCGCTTTTTTGTCGATTGTATTTGGTATTACGTAACGGTCGCTAATGACTTGTGTTTCTTGGAATGGAATGTTATATTCTCAGGACTCGGCAAGGTAAATGAAGCACATGGTTTTCGTTCTTCACATTGAAATCGTACTCTATCTCTTCAGCATCTTTGACCCTTAATCCCTTTTTTCATCAAATTCAATTCCGTGATTGCTAATAGGCACAAGATATGATGTACGCACTTGTTCTCGACGACAATCGCCGGACTCAACAGCAGGTGTCCGTGATCATGGGTGTAACTTTTGGCGTGGTGTTCATCGCCTTCATCACCGTTTTCTCTCGCTTTTCGCGAAAGCGAATGTCTCAAGCAAGCGAAATGGTGAACCTCTTGTTCCTGATCCCGCAAGTTGTGGTGGATAACCGACCTGAGCTAAAACGCTTCTTTGAAACTGCTGGACTATCGGGTCTCAATGAAACGTAGTGGATGACAAAGTCATTTGGAGGATTATGATGGAGATGAATTGCATTACACCCGTGCGAATCTGCAGATTGCACACGTTCAACGAAGTGTATTGAGAATCTACTGCGAGTTTTTGTTGGTGCGGGCGAATGTGACTTGGGAAAACACCTGGGTCGGGATTCTTTGCCATGTTACACGTTCCGATCTAAAACAGATGAATTGGATACCTGACAAAACCCAGGTTATGCTTTATCTAAGACAGGCCTTCTCAAACACCCGGAAACATGTTCAGTTCAATACAGCGGAAGACAGAATACGACCAAGCGTAGAGGATGTGAGATGCCTGTGGGAACTTAAACGTACTCCGACTTGCGTGCACTGCAGCATTCCATCGCTCCAATCTGGAGCTCCGCACCGATAAGGATGTCAAACGGCGAACAAATTCCGGCTCGAAGATGGAATCCCTATTTAATGAATGGGCTTGATTGGTCGTGAAACATTGTCGATGTTGTATCAGGGATTTCGACCCCCAAAAAGCAAAGCACGCGTTCAACTGTGGATCGGCGTATTGTTTATGTCACAACGGGGAAACAGGTGACCGAAAGACCATGGTAAAGCAAGCACCTTGCTTTTGAAACGGAAAGGCGAAAACCTTTATTTGGAGAGGGGTCGGCATTTTTCAATCACAACTTAGGCTTTGAATATTTGTTTACATTTGCTCTAGCAGAAAAACTACACCAATCGCGATGCACCAGGTCGTATGGGGTTTGTCACTGTGGGTAATGTTGATTTTTGGAGGGACGACTTTTGTTAGAAATTTCCATTTTCGTGCGGAAGCGGACATTACGGTTTCGATTGCGAAAATTCTGTGCTGGAAACCTTCGTGATAAAGCATTCGAAAGAGCACCGGATTTGCCTGAGATATATGGTTGGATCAAAGACCTTCTTCTCAACAAGATTTCGATTTCATATGTCACGCAAATTGAATGTGGGAGTGTTTTGAATTAATTTTTTCTCCAAAATTGGTTTGGTTTCCTTTTCTCTTTCGTGTTCCGGGTGGCTTCGGAAATATGGATTCTATAGGAGATGACTCGCACCCCAATCAGAAACCCTTTATCCTATCCGTATATATACAGCTAAGGCGTCTGAAAAGGAGCCTCCTCCTCAAACGCTTCCCAACCGATAATTTCTGTTTTTCGTTCTCTTCTAAATTCACCTTCATCAACATCACCGAAGCTGCGACCACTTGCGCTCTGCCTACCCATAGATTATTGCAGCTGTAAACCGTTCTGCGAAAGCCATCAATTAGAGGCGGCGGACAAAAATCGTTCCGAACGACCTGGTACTGAAGTGCACGATCCACGAAAACTGAAGCCGTGCCAAGTTCTTCCATCATGGAAACCGGCGAAAATGAAGAAAATGCTCAGCTCCGTCAGGGGCCTTTGGAGAAGTTTGCCTTTGACATGCTGCAAAGGTAAGTGCGAACCATTAATTTCACGCAGGATTAGCGATCTTTTCGTGTTTTCCGAAATGGATATACATTTGATCAGTTTGTTAACAACCAGCTTTTCACGTCTATGTGGTTTTCAGCATGGTCATGGGCAACGAGCTCCCGAATACTATTGCAACCTTTCTTTTGATCTTCGGGGACTTTCAGCTCCTGATTTTTTCGCTTTATCCCGTTTTCAACATCAAGAACGTTCCATACGTTATTGAATATATCGTCGACCCAGTCACTGTCTTCGATAACAGGGTGTCGTCACACTCCACCCACTTAGAAGAAAACGTCCCGCTTTCGGACCATATTCCACAACACCTTGTGGTGCAAATTGCGTTTTGGGTGATTGCTATGATCTTGATCATTCTCTCCCTCGTCAGCGCGACTCACGTTGGCTTTTCATTCCGTCGCGGAAGCTTTCGACGTCTTTCGTTGCTGTCTCTCAAGACGCTTCGCATCATCACAAAGTTGCTTGGTTCAATTCTGTTCATTCCAATCTTGCAACTTTTGCTGATGAATTTGGAATGTAACTACTCCACGAATCGATTGAGGGATACGCCCGAGCTTGCTTGCTTGTCTGGCTTCAGTAAGTCTCATCTTTGAACATACTATTTGCACATTGCTTGGCACCTTATGCTTGATATATCTTGCACTTCCGGCATCCTCATCCACAACAACCTTTGCTCTTCTCGAAAAACAGATTTACCGTTCTTTGTCATTTCGGTCATTGGGTTGGCTGTGTTCATCCCTTACGCCATCATCACATCGAGCGTCTACTTCTCCTTCGATCCGGCTGCCAAATCCCGACATGCGAGAAACCCTATCTCATTCTACGATACCATCGACATGTCTTCTCGTGTTGCTCTTGTTGTTTTATTCGGCCTCGTCGAAAATTCGATTTTTCTCATCATTCTCCTCCTCGGGCTCCTGGGTTATATGCTTTATCTTCACGTGGTGAGCCAGCCATTCTACCACCAGGAATTCAACCAACTTCGTTGCGGTCTCCTCTTGGGTGCGTTCATGAGCTCCATCGTGGCAGCGATCTCGCTCATGATTGATACGCCCGCTGATGACAAGGGTTTCTTCATCGCCTGGATACTGGCGTACCCCACTGGCTTTGTAGGCGGATGGTTCTTGGCGAATGTCGGAAAATCGATTATTTGCAGACGTGTTTACCAGCAAATGAAATTGGTAAAGGAACGTCAGCATCAGAACCGCCTCCACCCAGAAACACACAAACCGATTTTGAGAAGCAGTGTTGTGGACGAAAAGTCGGGTGCGGCACTGGAAGAGGGCAGATCTATTAATGTGGAAAATCCTTTTGCTGACGGCTCTCCCATGGGAAAAGGGAACAGTCAAGACATCGTCACCCACAAGGAGCTGGGGCCTGAGGTCTCAACTGGCATGCTAGTCGTGAACATGGCCGAATCTGTTGTGGCGAATCGCACCGTTATGCGTCCCATCTGCCCATTTTTCCACCCTTCAGATGTGGAAGTCGCGTGTCGTTTCATCAACACCAATCGTTCGGCTGAAGCCAAAGCCCTTGTTCGGGAGATTTTTGAACAAGGTCTCGTTCAATTCCCCAAGAATGCCATCCTCAGACTCATTTATTCGCGATACATTGCCGCATATTTCGGCCCGGACCCATCCATGGAAACTCAAAAAAATCAGATGCACTTCACTTCTCTTGGTAGCGGTGACACCCATGTCATGAAAGGACAAGAGTCACCCAAAAAGCGCTTCGAAGTCGAAAAAGAAGGTGTGTACAGATACGAGACATTGAACTTAACACTCGAGCGCAACACCCCTTCTTCGTCTTGACTTGCACTATCGTTTGGTCGATTCTGAAGTTGACAATTCATTGTATTGTACCTGATGTACAGAGGCCGAATCGTTGCAACGAAGCGCCGAGTGGGCGACGTACTTCATGAATCAGGCGAAAACGCTGAAACCCGGCCTGACAACCAGGTGATTCACATATTTCTCTTGGGGCAGTGTTTGAAACCCCTAAAGGCATTATTGATTGCGGCTCAATTATTGATATATTTTTTCGGAAACGCGAATCCAAAGGTTCTTCATCTACCTCCAGGATCGCTTCCTCGAGCAGCAAAAGAGAGCCACAATCCTGAAGTCCAGCCACATGAACATCACCGCCTATTGCGAATATCAAACCATGTTCAGAGGTGCTCAGGTATGAGCGCTTTCCTTGACAATTGCGTTGATTTTTGTCGGAGGGACGGAAGATCATTCATTTTCAATTTCGTGGCTGTGTGTAGCGCTATCATCTGCGTGCTCTTTCAGAAATACGTGCGTTCCTCAGTCATATCAAATCCGGGCGCGAAGGGCACGACCCGCGTACATACCCAGCTTTCCTGGAGCGCATCACATTGGCAGACGAAGCTGCTTCGACGTGCTTCGCCAATCTGATCGACAAGTACCCAAGATCGCTGGTGACTATGTCTGGGCTTACTCCCGTTATGTTTGAGATCGCTTGCAGACTGAGAAATAACATGTGTTTCAAACCTTTCTTTTATAGCCGATTGTCCGTCTGTATGCACGCTTTGTGGTGAGTACATCACAGATGTTTCCGGCGTCGAGATCCTTTTTGCTTTTGCAACCGCCATGAACGAATCTTAATATGAATTCTTTCTTTCCAATCCCATCATAGACAACTGGTAATACGACGTCACTTAACATCCGTTTTGAAAATTTTATGATGTTTCTGTTTTGGTTCTCATTCGGTACATCTCCCCAATGTCATTACAGTCAAAAGTGATCCTGAATTGGCGAAGAAGCTGACGGTCTTGGCACAGCAGCTCTGCGGAGAGAATGACGGATCCGCCGAGGAAAAAACTCATACTCCTATGATCCCGGAGTCGCAAGGCAACAGAAACGTGGTCGCATCCCCTGGCGGATATTCACACGCCCCAGCGCCTGTCAGCATTCAGCTCTCACGCAGGCCGTCCCGGATGTCCCATGAAAAGTTGCGCACGTCACACCATTCAGTGGAACAGCAGCAGCGGATTCAGGAATGGATGGGTAAGAGCCAGTACGATGGGAAACACGCGTTGGAAGAAGACAGCTCAGAGGAACCTGATAATGACGAGAAAAAAGTAGGCCCACTTCACCAATCAACCAGCCAGCAATACCTTGAACAACAGCAGCAGCAGCCACGCAGGTCATCGCTCATGCAGCCAAAAGCGCGGTGGCCTGAAGAGGAAAAGGATCTTACAACCGCCAGTGCCCCCGCACCCCCACCGC
>JADGJF010000464.1:0-19737 GCA_027596845.1 Quaeritorhiza haematococci | reverse complement strand
GGGGGGGGGGGGGGGCCCAATGTTGGATTTTGTATTAGAGGCAAGGTTTCGATGTGTTTGTGCGCTGATGTTTTTTTTTTCTTTTTTTTTGCTTGCTTGCCTTCATTTGACAGTGCTCGATAGTAGAAGATGGGCTGGGTCTATTACAATGGTGGTAGAAACGAACTCACCAAAGGTGGATAGAATGTATATATTCCTGTATCTGATCAGACATTTAAATTATTATTCTCTGGCACACCTATATGGCTACATCGCTTTCCTGGCCCATTTCCCTTTCTACTCGATCCATTTCTGCTGCAACCTCCAACCGCAACCTCCGCGTCACTCCCTCCGGCGCCTCAATATTGAATTTCCTCACCTTGTGATTGATCCCATCCACTCGTAGTTGTGCCCACTGTCGTCCATTGATTTCCCACCCTGCTCGATCCTCCTGAAACTTTCCACTACCCTCCTCCCGCGATTCGGCGGCCATCAAACCTCGCAACATCCCCGCCCATCGTGACATCGTCCCCGATTGATGCTGCTGCAATCTGGCATCACGCTTTTTATCGGGGGGGACCATATGTTTATTCCACAAATCCTTCATCTCTCCGCGAAATTTGTCGATGTCTTGATCAATTTCTTTGCCGAGCTCTACCCAAGGAGGGAGGTACCCCTGTGACTTGATCATTCGGTTCTGCGAATTTCAAATCGCGCCAGACCCACATGCGGCGCCGCACAACGCCAAGTAATGATCGTACACATACACAGATCGGAATGGAAGAGAGGAGCAAGCGTGAAAGAAATCGCGGATGTGAATTCTTCTCGCCTTGAGTTGTTAGTTGCACGTCAACAATAAGAAGGGGAAGCGGAACCAAAACGAGGAGGGTGGACTGTTGAATGAAGTGGAAAGGAGCAAACCATGAAGAATGATGTGCTGTCAAGGTAAGGGTTTCTTTGCGCGTCGTCTGCGATTAACGGTTTTCCTCTCCCAGGTAGTTTTTCAAATTCACCGTTTCTTCGTGCCTGCAAAGGGATTATGAATGATGGATGGTGGGGTTTCAGACGATTTAGAGATGATGTCTGGTTCATTCTGTTGAATTCGGAGTGCAAACCGGTGTAGGACAGGCAGTGGAAAGGCATACCTCGGCGATGCGCTCTTCGACCAAGCTTTTTTTGTTATTCAACAGATTCCGAATTGTTGCAGTTAGAGCAAGTGGGATCAAATGAGAGATCTATGTCATCTGTTTTCCACTGGTACGGACCTGTTGAATGCAGACATGTTTTGTGGCCGTTGCTCATGGAAGAACTCGTTCCATAAAGCAGAAATCGGTTTCTTGTATGCTAAACAAAAAAGGGAAGTAATTGTTCAGTCAAGAACGGATCTCAACAGCAACTCACCCCGAAATGAAAACACATAGAATCTCCCAAAAAAGATCCTACTTTCAGCATCCTCTCGAGCATGAAGCACTCTCAACTTCTGCGCTCGCACCGACCGCTGTAAGGGATTCCCAACCCCCACACTATCATCCTTCAAAAAATGTCGATTCGCCAACGGGACAACCGCCGTCGTCGGGTTTGCCTGTGCCCCTATTCGCTGCCGTTGTTTCTCTTGTAAGAAAAATCTTCGGAGGCCTGAAAGGGTTGTGGTGGCGTTGCCTCCTGTGGGGTTGACGACATTGCGAGCGACACGGAGGGAGGCGCCTGGGGTTTTTTCGAAGGCGGCGGGGGTGAAGGCTGCGGCTATGTGGAATACTTTGAGGGCGTGGGCGTAGAGTTGGTTGAGGATGTTTATGTTGATATCTGCCTGTGAAGTTGACCGACGTTCGGAACAGGTAAGAGTGGCGGGGAGACGATTACCGTGAGTCACTTGCCGTGCATCGTTGGGCATACAGCTGTGAAAATCCCACCAAGAACAAAGACCTCGCATAGGGACTCCAACACCCTGCAGACAACACCAACCGTGAAGAAGTCCTGTCCCTTGGACACCTCGAGCGGCTTGATTTTCTTTTCTGTAGCATCAACAAAAGTGCCGTCAACGATGGGTGGGTCGTCTGTGAGTGAAGTTTTCGTTCCTTGCGTTTGTGTCTGAGATACGGTCAGTTCTTTGTGTTTTGTTTGCATATCGTGTTCTTTCTGGCCGTGCTCGACCAGGTGCTCGCCTGGGTGCTCGCTGAGGTGCTCAACGCGATCAGGTGGGTTTGTCATGGATGTTTGGATGTTGAAAGCGTCGGAGTTTCTTCTGTGTTCCACAAATTCCCTTGTAATACACAAGCCACCGGCCGCTTGAAAGAGTGCGGCAATAGTGACACGGGAGAGTTTGGGAAGAGTCCCTTCCAAGACGTTGTGTCGTGCAGCGCCGAGCACAGGTCCGTCTACCGAGTCTACCGCTAGTGCCATCGCACCTTTGACCCAGCTTTTAGGTCGCCGTACAGTCGCCGTACAGTTTTTATTGTAAAAATGCTGAGAAATGACTTCGCTTAGAACAACGGAACGGAACGTTTCTTCTGTTCGACAAATCCTCCAACACTGCCTCCAGCGAACATATTGGAAGAGTTCGTGGAATCATCGTGGAATTGAAGAACCTTGGTTTGTTTGAAACATAGTGTTTTCGTGGACAGAATCCAGGAATCGATCTCAGAATCGATCAGAGCGCAAAAAGGCAAGGTGTTGGGCAGAGTGTCCGCGCCTTGTCGCCACACCGCGCCATTTTACAGCCATGTTGGCCGTCCAATACCGTCGGAGTTCGAAGATCGTACCAGTCATTTCTGCCTTGTGTGGCGAAGGCGCATCTGTTGCCTCTTCTTCCTCCCCCGCGGAAAGCACAAAGTGTGCGCCAGGATGTGCGCTTTCAACGACGCGTTCACGGGTGCACAACCTGGTCCAAGAACAGCGAAGAGAGAAAGAAACGGAACGAGAAGGGTGACATATTTTGGTGCCATTCGTACCTGCATATCCAAATAGACTTCCCCCTCGTTCGTACTCAGATGGCCGTTTTCCAGCCCTTCAAGGAGTTCTGTCTGGGGTTGAAAGGCAGGTTGAAAGGCAGTTGAGAAAAGCTCTTGTGATTTATTCTCAACAAGAAGCACATCACACCCCATCTAAGTTTCTATGGCGCCGCCGGTTGTGGACTTCCCGGCAAAATCGCCGGTGATGGATTCTCGATATGCACATCCCCCAAAGCATCCCTACCACCAACAGCTGCAGCACCCACGACCTCAGCAGCAACATCATCAGAGATATCCTAGTCACAATTCGCAACCACACCATCCAGTTCACTCCGACATGGACCAGCGGGCGGTCGATTTTCACTCATATGGGATGGACGCATGGGAAGAAGTCCTTGCAACCATTGAAGAAATTGGGGGGTTGCGAAAAGGTCATGGGGAAATGTCGGGGTCGGGGGTGTCACCTTCTCGGTCGCGTTCTCGGTCGAGAAGGAGACCGTCTGCCGGGAATGTGGAAAGCAACATTGATGGAAAGCCCCAGGAAGTATCTGGCGGTAATCACGGAGGGAAGCAAGGTATCATCAAGGAGCCGACTCGCTCTGGGTCTCGTTCACGTTCAGCGTCACGGTCTAGGAGACCCTCGCAAACAAGTTCCATGGTGGATGGGGATTTATATGCCGAACCCGCCTCAATGGTCTCGGAAAAGGAAGATTTGGAGAGAAAACGATCGCGGACACGGATGCGCTCACGGTCGAGGCGGAGACCGTCTCAAACAGATGGTTCAGAGGCTGGATCTCTTGCAGCGTCTGACTCCCCCAAGCCCAGTTTCATCAGCAACTCATCGCGTGGCTACAGTGTCGATTCCACACCCGCACCAGGCTCAAAAATGATCCGATCCCAAACATCCCCGTCCTCCTCCCCCTCCTCGTCTCCCTCCACATCCCCATCGGGCACCCTAAAAAGATCCTTCACAACCCCACCACCCACCACCAACCTCTCCGCACTTCACGAACACCTCGAAGAAGTCCTCTCCACCTCCTCTATATCCCGTCGACCGCGGATCCCAACCTTCTCAATACCCGTCGCCCCAGCCCCCGTCGACGCTTCCTTCTTCGGATTCGATGAATTCCATTCCATTTTCATTTCATGGACGTTACCCATGTCGACTCCTTTGCCTTCTGGAAGGTCTTTGCAGCGGGCATGCGGGGAGTTCTTGTACACTACCTTCGTCACATTCGTACCCTCGTTTGCTGCCTCTGCGTCTTCTACTCCCGGTACAACCCCGCCCCCGGTCGACGAATACGGTATGGAAAACCACACAGCAACCATGTTCTGGATAACTGACGACGGTCTCAAAGCGGTGCAAGAGATGGTTGCCAAAATCCAAGCAGCGATTGTTATTCAGCGCGTGTGGAAGGGGTACAACGAGCGCAATAGGGTGCTTAGACGTAAGATGACGGCAGTGTTGAGGATGAAGAGTTCGTATGCAAATATGCGGGGAGGACGACGGTTTGATGAGAGCGAAAAAAACAAGACGAGCGAGTGGGATGACGAGAAGCAGGATTCGGGTGTTGGGTTGGAGGATGTGTTTGATCAACGGAAGGCGTTTGAAGACCATTTGCAGCGCGTGTCGTCAGCGTATTCGATTTTACTGACTACTAAGGACAAGGTAAATATTCGAAAGCAAAAATCCGAGCAAAAATTAATTCCCTCGCATGATATGGTTCGGGAATATGCGAATCGATTGACTTACTAACACCCATCATCCTCCCGTCCCACACACAGGATATCAAAAAGGAAGAGTTTTTGAAAATCTTGAACTCGGAGGAGACCTACCGGTTAGCCAAATACGTCTTCAATCGCAACATCGACCAACAAAGCCCCTTCTTGAACTTGGAATCGGAGCTTTCCTCAGAGGGTACGCGGGTCCCGTCTACAGTTTTTGGGATTGAAGTTGCCTAGAAACGGAACTGATTTTTTTCTTACTTCGACCTTTCAGGAAGGACACCAGCGAAGACGTATGAAAAGTATAGGCCTATGGTTATGAGCTGGTACGCGTTTTCACATATTCTTTCTCCATTTTCACATTTCCCCCTGCCAGAGGACCCCTTCTTTCTTTGTCGACTTTTTTTCTTGCTTCAACTTCTCAAACATCCTATCCTTTTCCTCATTCAACCTGAAAGGATCAACCGCGTCCTCAACCGCGACTACCCCCTTGAAACAGACCTAATCTCCGTCCTCCGCTCCGGCGACGTCCCCTGCGATCTCATCTGCGCACTCTTCCCCCGTTTTCACTGCCCTGTCAAATCCAAAGGCCCCGAATACGCCATCCACAAACTCGTCTTCTTCCTCGACACTTGCAAAAAAATTGGTTCCTCCTCCTCCTCCTCTTCCAAAACCATTGGATCATTTTTGAACACGATTGCGGATTTTGCGCCGGCAACGTTTGATGTGGCTGATCGAAGCCCGCGGGGGAAGGGACCTTTGAAGATTTTGAGAGCGCTGAGGATTTTGGATAAGGTTGCTCGGCAGTGTGGGTGGGATGGGCCGGCGCTGAAACCGGTTGACGAGCAACAGAAGCACGAGCAGCAGCGGGAAGGGAACTCTACTACCCCACAGGATCAACAGCTTTTACGGACACCGGATACGGATTCCAACAAGTCCTATTCCTCAGGTGAGGAAAGTGGGCAAGGTGGAGACCGCTCCAAAATGCCACGGAAGCCAACAGGGAAAGCAAAAGCACCAGCAAAAGGTCGAGTCACCAAAGTCAAAGGAGATCTCTCCACCGACAACAAGCAGCAACCCCCTCCATCAACCCCCCCAATCCCCGCAATCACACTCTCAACAACCTCCCTCGACAAGCCCATCCCCTGCGCCTTCCCCCCACCTCCCTCATACCCACCACCAGCAGCACCAGCTCGCACCTACTCCGCTCCCTCCAAACCCATTCCCTCCTTCATGCACAACCCGCACTTCCACAGCCTCACACGCCGCTCAAAAACCCTTCATAATCATCACCGTGTTTCGGTTGTTATGCAGTCAACTTCCATTAGACGGCAAAGCAGACCGATAATTATTGCCGGGGACGGTGGAGTTCGAGCGGGGGCTTTGAGTGCGAAGGGACCGTTGTCTCCTTTGGCTGTGTCTGCGGTGGAGGGTGTGAAGGGTTTTAAGGTGGATGGTTTGAGAAAAGAAGATGCTGACGAGACTGCCAGGAAGGTTCTTGAGGGACATGTCGAAATGAGGAGGAAGTTGTTGATGAAATTTGTTGAATCTGAGGTAAGCAACTCGAGAGAGTTTCACAGAGTTCTTCCCTATTTTTCCGGGAACCCCGTTCGCGTTGATTATTTTGGTGTTTGAAAGGGCATCAAAGTACTCACATTCAGATAACATCTTATTTCTTTCCTTCGATTTTGAAAAACCAGTCACAATACGTCGCCAACCTAACCACTGTCATCAAACACCTCGACCACGCCATCAAATCTCGCAAAAAGCATCTCCCAACTCCACTCCTCATCCCCCCCGTACCAACCTCACCCCTTCCAACCCCTCCATCCCCAACCACCCGGCGCAATGTTAAATTCCCCTCACTTTCCCGCCGGCTCACCAACGACCGTCGCTCCGCCCTCATCTCTGAACAAACCACCTCGAACCGACGTTCCTCATGGCGCATATCCAACCGTTTCAACATCCGGGTGCTCGAACAGATCCTCAAAACCGCCGCTGCACAGACCCAGACGCCGACAAGTGTACCCTCCATTGATTCCCCAATTGTTGCAGCGAGCTCATCCTCTCGGGTTGCCGTTGACCCTAACCCGAATGCCGACACTACGAAATTAGAGGAGGAGATCCAAGAGATGGAAATGCTTCTTTCCGTCCTATCCGACATGCGCAAACTCCACAGCACACTCCTCGAAAACGTTTCAGTAAGCCTGGAGAACAGCCGTCGTGCAGCTGGAAAATCCACCTCAAACACCCTCATGACCAGTATCAACAGCCTCAAAGTATCCGAGACCTTTAACGCCTTCGTAGACAAGATCCAGAAAGTTTACATCGTGTACGCGGTGGTGGCACTCTCCTCACCAGCATTAGCATCTATTCTCCAATCTTGCCAATCGACACGGGGTGCTTCCAGTGGCACAGCGAGCGTTCGGATTCCTCTCACACGGCTTTCGACGTACGCCAAAACAATCAAGGATCTCTCGCATGCGTTTGTGGGTGTTCCTGGCACAACTGCAGTTCACCGAGGGATCAAAACAGATAATGTGCGGTTGGCGTTTGTTGCGGTGAAGGTGCAGACGATTATTAATGCTATTCGAGAAAGATTCCCCGGGATGTTGGAGTGATGGTTCGAAAGGGGGTTGGAAGGTTCTATCAGGCCTTTTCGTTTGAAGGATGAAAGAAGGGGAAAGGGGTTTCTTTGGTAAATTGTAAGATACTGATGGTTGTTAACTTTGGCTTATGCTGCTAAATGTCCTTGTGGCGACCTCATCAGAAAATATGAATCTCATTGTTTAATGTAATTTGTAAAGAAAATGACATAAGAAGAAAATACATAATCATGTAAAGTACACAATTCAAGCGCAACATGATGACCGCTGCTCAAACACAACTGGAGCAGCAGGCCAGCAGCAGCCGAACGAGGAGCACGAAGGGGGAGTTTTTCCAAAACACTTTTGTCTATTTCTATTATTCATTTACAGATGTCACTCTTCACTTCCCATAATTGATTTTGACACACACTATCCACTGTCTCTCCGCCTATTTACTGACATCTAAATGTCAGGCTTTCACACACTTGTGTTTGCTATGGTGACAAGCCTGACCTCGATGTTGCCTCAGGACTCTGGACGTGATCGTCATCCTCCCCATGTTCCTCCTCGACAATCTTTCTGTTGATATTCCCCACACCACCACTCACATTCGCATTTGCCCCCCTCACCGGCATCGAACTCTGCCGCACCCTCTCATTACCTCCACTTCCTGCCGCATCCCCACTGCCAAAAGCAAATGCACTAATCTGATTCATGGACGTCGACGATGCTAATGTCCGCGCCCGGAACGACGGCAAAAGGTCTTCCTCCTTCTGGAATGGTGCTTTCATAGGCTGCATAGGCTGCATCACGATTGGCCGGCCTAGATTGGTTGCAGCAGTGACCGGGAGGGCGTTTGAGGATACAGAACGCTTGACAGGATTTTGCGGCGCTGTGCGCAAGGCGGCGGCTCCAAATGAGGCTGCTGAGGAGAACGAGGTGTTGAGATTGAGTTGTTGATGATACTCGTGAGGGGATGTCATTGATGTCGGTGGCGGCGAAGGAGATGACGATGATGATAGATGCTGTCGAGAAGGGGGTGACGTTGGTAGCAGACGCGATTGGTTGAAAGGCATTTCGTTTTCATATACACGGATTCTGCCCGCACTATCCGCGACCACGACGATATGCCCACCCGCCAGGTCCACCCCCAACCCAACCCCCGGAGCTTTGCCCCTCATTCCCGCATTCTCCAAATGCATTCTTGTCTTTCTCGGCGCAAACACCGCACATGTCACATTGACACCAGGATCCTCCTTCCCCACCGCCGCGAACTTCTCAAAAGCACTCGATTTGCTGATCACGTCGGATTGCCACGAGGTCATGAGGTTACTCAGCACGCCCATACCCGAGAATTGATGCGGATGATGAAGATCTCCTGCTACTCCAGCACCAACGGAAGATGACGACCCAGACACTACCTGCTGCGAAGGTGGATCTGTGTTCCATAGGTATACATTTTTATCCTCCGACCCGCACACGATCAACCTCCCATCGTCAGAAAACCCTGCCCGGATCTGTGAGGACCGATTCTCCAAACCCTTGTATTTACGGTACAAGGATTTATCTCGCAGGTTGTATAATCGAATACGAGAATCATTAGAAGTAACGAGAATCCTGTCTTCGGTCGTCACGGAGGCAGCAAGAGAGGTGGAGGTGGAGTTCACATCTAAGTGGCGCGGGTCCCCTGGCAATATGGTTCCGAGGGGAAGAGGCTCGATTCCCGTTATTTTGCATCGACTTTTGCCAACACCTGTGGGCAGAGGTCCTACCGGCCCTGTGCCACCAGTGACACCCCCACGTAGACGTCCGCTTCCAGTCCCAGTCCCCGTCCCTCCCGACGCGGCGTTACCAGCGGTCGACGCAGCAGATGTGGAAGGGGCTCCGATTCCACCACCACCTCCACTCTTCTTCTTGCTCGTAGACTGGACCTGAATTTGAGTGTTGTATTTCAACCCCTCAAATTCATAAAATACACAGTCCCCACCCCAGGTTCCTGCCACACACATGCTTCCGTCTCTGGTGAAACCCACCGCCGTCACATAGCTATTGTTCGGCAACTCGTTCCAATGCAGAACGCGCTTATCCTGTATGGACCAGATCCGGATCCGCGAATCGAGGGATCCTGTAAGTAGAAATCGGTCGTCGAGTGGGTGGAACCGAGCAGATGTGACGATGTCGAGGTGCGTAAAGGCACAAAGGCATTCAGGTCGTGAAATGTGCCAGAGGCGAACGGTCTTGTCCATGGAAGCGGTGGCGATGAAGTTGTGGCGGGACCAGGTGATGTCGAGGATGGGTTCAGTGTGACCCCGATATATTCTGTAGGGTTTTCTGCGGAAAATCGGACTGTGAGAGGGAGGGTAAGTTCTAGAGGTTGAAGCCCCTGGGGCTGAGGAAAAAGTGGACGACGACTGTTGAGTAGCGGAGGAAGCAGAAACAGAGGGACGGCCTCGATCCATGTTTTCGTTCCGGAAATCCGCGCCGCTGGAAGAGTTACCAGAGGATGGATCTGTCGCCGCCACAGATCTCCTCCCCACACCACCAACATCACCAGAGTCTGCTCCCAAGCCTGCCGAAACTTCCGACACGAGAATCCATATTCGCAGATCGCAATCCTGTCCACAAGACGCCAGGTACCTCCCATCGTCGCTAAACTTGAGAGCCCATATGGGCCCGGCGCCCTGGTCGTCGACATTAGTCTGCATGTTTTGTTGTGGATGCCTTGTATCGTCGGGAATGCTCTCAGAACTTCCAGTGCCTACAACCCCTCCAACTTCAAGTTCCTGGATGAGCATAAGATGGGAAAACTCACGATCCTTCTTGTCGTGCACTTTGACCTTGACGGGCTGAGGGAGCAACATAGCCCTGGCGATGGAAGCGTTCGTATTGGTATCCTTGGTTATCTTTTCAAAGACTGAAGTGCCCGTTGAGGTTGCTGCAGTGGAGGTGGTGGTGGTTGTCGTGGTATTGGAGACAACAGATCGATCTGAAGCATTGTCGTCCGTCAGTGCAGAAGAACCCGTGGTATCCGCGATTGAGGATTCTCCGGGTTTTTTGGGTTTGAACTTTTCTTGGACCTTTCCAAATAGACCGAAAGACTTACTCCGTGGTCGACCTCCGCTGCCTCCTGCCCGGACACCAGTTGCAGTGACTGGTTTCCTCTCGGAAACGCTTTTCCTCTCCTCCCCTTCCACAACCACCTTTGCCGTTCCTGTTCCTATCCCAGCACCCTTCACCGATTGATCATCATCTTTGGTGGTTTTGCTGCTTCGGTCTGAGACAAGCGAAGGGTCATCATCTGAATCAATCGAAGACGAGTCCGCAGCATCACACCCCTCCCCACTTCTGTCCAGTAAAGTCTGGCTAAGAGGATCAACGTTGTCGCGTCTTTCGGAGCTCCCCCGCCTCTGTCCACTACCCGTACTCGCACGTGTCGTTGTGATAGTTATTTTGTTGTTTCCCTTAGGATCACCCTCGCCACCCTTCACCGAGAGTGAAGCAGACAGCGATCCGTAATCCAGGTCGTTCTTGTTATCAGCTAACGTGTTGTTGACGGTGGTGGTCGTCGTTATGGATGAGGTTGCAGAAGCAGGTGTTCGAGGAGAGGCTGCACCGCCAGTTGGGGTTGAGACGCTGAACTTGGAAATAGTATTTGGGGTCAAGTGATCACCACTGTGAACAGAGGGACTCTCATAGGGAGAAGGCTGTCTGGGGCTGATGTTTGGACTCAAGTGACCACCACCGGGACTCCCAAAAGGTGAAGGCTCTGGCCGAAACATGTTCCCACGAGAAGCACGCACTGACGGGTTCGTTCGCAAGCCCAGCCCCATAGCCGGCGTCGGATCAGGATCTGACGGGGAGCTGAAAATGAACTCCGCCGTATTGCTGTCGTTGAGGGCGTCATCAGTGTGAAGGCCGAGCGAGGAGGAAGAGCTCTGTTTGCTTGAAGAGCGTTGGAGACCGTCATTGTGGTCTGGAAAGCTGTCTCATCGTCCAACCGTCAAGGAATTGGGATTGCAACCATGAAAAATGGATAAGGGGCTTTATTATCCATTATCCCACCTGCCGCAATAGGTGGAGGTGAGGACGAGGTAAGAGGAGAGGTCATACCTTACAGTCAAGCCAGAGAGGACATCAATTCTTGATGTGATTACTTCCGGCTCAACTTGGGCTGAGGTCTCCGAGATGACTTCTTCGAGCAAAAGAGTCGCCGCCCGGGAAAGTTTTCGGGTGTGGCCATGACCCCGCAAAGCGCTTGAAGCTGCATTTGAACCAAAAGATGACGACGAAGACGCAGAAGACGACGCAGAGAGTAGATTGTCTTGTCCTTGAGCATCTGATGCTGATCCGTCCACTATTCCAGATTCTACCCCAGCTGGAACCATCGTAATGGGATGTTTATGAAGATTCCTCAGGAAGAAGCCAATCGTCTCACCAGGGAAGGTCAGTGCTGACTGGCACTATCGGACTTTTAAGAAGGTCTCGAGACGGTATCATCACACCACGTCACACGAGGTTGCACCGTCACTTTATTTTTTGTTGCTCTCAAGGACACGAAAGACACTTGTAGCAGCGAAAATCATGGGAAAGAAAGGCAGGAAAGAGAGGCAGCAGCAAAATTCGGACTCAGCGCCCGCAAAGACGCCAACGGTCGCTCCGACAACCGCCGTTAATATGGCGCCCGCCGAAAAGAAGGGTGTTAAGGGGTTGAAGAGTCCAAACGGCCCAAAGAAACCGACTCTTCTTTCCGAAATTCTCGCTCTCGGCGGCTCGAAGGACGATCTCGATTTGTTGCAAGATGTACTGAGTGACTCCGATCAAGAAGGAAACGATGAAGGCGCTGACAAGAAGGACAACGACAAGAATGGTTCTCAAAACAAGAAAGATAAGAAACAGAAGAAGGAAGAGGACGAAGAGACGAATATCGACGAAAAGGTGCTTTAGAGGGAGGGAGATCACATTATTGAAGGAAGAGTATCTCTTCTTCAGTCCACTCACTCAACATGTTGGTTTCTATTCCATGAAATAGGACCTTCTGAAGGAACTCCAATCCTTCATGTCAACGTCGTTTGGATCACCGGCCGCTAAAAAGACTATCTCTTCATCTTCCATCATCGAATCCGACGGCGAAGAAGAAGAACAAGGTCCTGGAAACGGTGAAGAGAATGAAAGCGAAAGCGAAGATGTTACAACCAACAGCAAAGTCGACAATAGGAAGATCAATACCACCAACGACACCAAAAGCGATAGAAAAGGGAAGGAACAGGGGAAAGAAACCGACACCGCACAATCTTCCCTGAAGGAGGAACCAACGTTACAAAAAGAAAAGTCGCAGTCGCAACAGCAATATGTCAAACTAAGGCATTTCACGGCGTCAGAGCACAAGAGGCAGAAGCTGGTTTGTATTTTGCGCATGCACTCTTATGCATATTCTTTCCTGACGCCATGAGTAAGTAATATCGGCCAGCGCATTGATTTCCAAATTAATTCCACCCTTTTAGATCGTACAAGCTGGTGGTGTTTGGTATCAACTGCCCTTGCCCTCGATAACACCGACAACCGCTTCCCTATCCGATGAGCAAATCGTGAAACTCTATTCCAACGCGAAAGAATTATATTCTGCCGAAGTAGAAATTTATGAGAATTGTAAGCGTCCATTGCTTCATCGGCATACTTTTTTTATTGTGTCGATCCGTTGTAAAGAGGCAAACGAACTTGAACTCAAGATCTATGTATTTCCTCCTCCAGCCAACCATCGCAGCTCGGCTGACAAGGAATTCGTCTCCACAGTACTCAAAAGCGGTACTGTGACCGATCGCGTCTCCGCCCTGACCTTGCTGGTGCAAGAAGCTCCCATCCACAGCTTGAACACGCTGCAAAACAACTTGCTCAACGGCATGGCACGGAAAAAGGCCCGCCGGGAGGCTATTCTCGCCATGGACAGTATCAAGGATCTGATGGTCAACACATTGCTGCCGGATCGGAAACTGAAGTATTTCTGTGATCAACCTTTGGCGTCTCCGGTAGTAACCCCGAAACATCTTGTGTTTTGGTACTTTGAGGACTCGCTAAAGAAAATTTACTTTGAGTTTTTGAGACTCATTGAGGTGGGTGTCCATGCCGAGAGGGGACATGTCCTTCGATATTTTGCGAACCGACATTTTATCTTACGGCCGTTCTTGCTTTTCAAACAGGAACTCTCACGGGACCCTGTCGCCTATGTTAAAAAGAAGATGCTTCAGTACGTATACGAGCTCCTTGTGGCGAAGCCTGAACAAGAGCAAAATCTGCTTGCTTTGCTTGTCAACAAGCTGGTATGTATTCGATTCCCTGCCTCTCTGTCGGTTCCTGTCCTCGCTCGGGCCTACCCCTCTACAGATATACACCGCGCACTTCACCTGTTCTGCGGTAAACAGACTTCTCACCCATCGGTCATTTGAATTTGACAGGGTGACACCGACCGTTCGCTTGCCTCCAAATCTGTCCATCAGCTCCTCCTGCTCCTCCAACATCACCCGAACATGAAACTCGTCCTCACGAAAGAACTCGAGCACCTAATCTTCCGACCCAACGTCTCGCCCCGCGCCCAATACTATGCCGTCACGGTGTTGAACCAGATCGTGTTATCGAATCGGCCAGGAGACGGGGCTGTTGCAGAGTATTTGATCGGGATGTACTTCAGATTGTTCGAGAGGCTCGTGGAGGGAGTGAAAGGGAAGGGTGCAACCAAGGGTGATACGAAAGGCAAGGGCAAGGGAAAAGGCAAAGGGAAAAACGTGGGCAAAACTTCTGACAAAAAGCGGAAGGATCAGGCCAACGCAAACCAAACGGGTGATGCTACTGCCGCAGATCTCGCCAAAGTCGACGGTATCGACGCGAAAATGATGGGGGCTTTGCTGACAGGTGTCAATAGAGCGTTCCCCTTCGCTAAGATCGATGATGATGTGTATGTATTCTTTTATTCTTTTCCAGAGTATCTGGTGGACTTCGTTGTCCTTGGGTCAGAACAAAAGGGAAAGGGGAGAGGCGTGTGTGGGTGCGCTGGCCTTTTCATGCTCTACTCCAGCCTAACCAAAGGATACCTTTATCAACTCTAAACTCTCGATACCCTCCAGATTTGAAAAACACATCAACACTCTCTTCACTATTTCACACGTCGGGACGTTCAGCACGTGCATCCAAGCTCTCACGCTTATCTTCCAGGTGCAGAGCTCTCGACAGGTATGTATTTCTCTTTTTCCTCGCTTGTGATTACGAGGTCTTGAACTTCTGCTTCTATGACAATTCATTGACTTTCTTTTCCGGCTCCCGCCGTTTGATGGCGCGCGAAACCTTCCATGCGAACAGGCCCTTTCGGATCGCTTCTATCGTGCCCTCTATGATACACTCCTCGACCATCGCCTCCCCACCGCATCCAAGCACGCCATGTACCTTAACCTTCTTTTCCGTGCTCTCAAATCGGACTCGCCCTCCTCAACCTCTTCCACCTCCACCAACGCCTCCAATGCTCGTCTTTGCGCTTTCATCAAACGTATTGCTCATGTGAGCGCATATGTCCCTACACCCCTTGCTTGTGCGTTTATGTACTTGATCGGGGAGTTGGGGAAAGCGAGACCGGCGGTTTTCCGGATGGTCACAGAGAGTGAGGAAAGTGGTGATGGCGTGGAAAAGTTTGTTGATGTAGACGATGACGACGAAGCTGTGGACTCACGGAAACAATCCAACGATGACGATGTGGATGAGAAAAACAAAACCCGTTACGACCCCCGCAAGCGTGAACCACTTTACGCTCACGCCGAAGAGACGTGCCTCTGGGATTTGGTTCCATTCACCAACCATTTCCACCCAACCGTCTCCCTCTACTCTCATACCCTCCTCAATGCAACATCCATCACCCCACCATCCAACACAACAAATTACGATCCGCTCCAAAACCACACGTTGATGCGGTTTTTGGATCGGTTTGTGTATAAGAATCCGAAGAAGGTGTCGACGGTGCATAAAGGGATCAGTTTGATGCAGCCGAGGGTTGCTATTGCGGGTGAGGGACCGGTGGGTGATGTGTTATTCAGGGGCGGCAAAAAGAGGAATGTCGTCGTTGTTGAGGACGAAGTCGCTGCAAGAGCTGCCGGGGCAGGAGCCAATGGTGTCAGGCTGGACGATGCGCCCGTTAACGAGAGCAAGTGGGTGGAGAATGGGGAGGAAAACGTACCTGTCGACGAGGTAAGATTCGGTTTCCGCTTCATTCTTTTATTTCTGACTGTTTCGACGTACCTTAACTGACCAATGCGTCTTACATTGCCACACCAACAGCTTTTCTTCTACAAATTCTTTAAGGATGCTAAATCCCGCAAGAAGGCCACCACCAAAACAAAGTCCGAACCAGGCTCTGACGACGAACCCGCTTCAGATTTCGATGATGAGGAGTTGGATGAAAGTGAAGTCTGGAACGCCATCAAGTCCAGCAAAGGATTTGCGGATAACCTAAAGGGTGGGATACCTGATGAGGACCTTGAGGATGAAGACGACGAGGAGTTCGAGAAGGGTATGGGAGGATGGGGGGATTTGTCTAGTGATGAAGACGATGGTGAAGATGAGGAGGAGGGTGCGGAGGAAGGAGAGGGTGAGGAAGTGGACTTTGGAGAGGAGGAGGAAGATGAGGATGGTGAAGGTATGGCAGAGGATGATGATGATTTGGAGCTTGACGATACGGACTTCGCAGAAATGGACGGCCTTGAAAACAACGCACTTGGAGGGGAAGATGACGATTCACTCTCGGAAGACGACCTTGACCACGCCCTGTTCGACTCCGATGGTGCCGTTTCCGAGGATGACGAATCTGCACCCACTAAGAAGGGTTCGAAGACGACGAAAAAATCCAAAAAAGTTTCCTCACGAATGAAACGGTTGGCCGAAAAAGCCAAGAGGTTGGGGTATTCCGGCAGGTTCTTCGACCGCATGGGTGGCAAGTCTGTCTCTTCTGCAGTTAAAAACGATGATGATGGTGAGGTTGATGGGGGAGACGGGTTTACCTTCGCCAGCGCAGATGATTTCATGGACCTAATTGACAAGTACGAAGGTGGAGATGATGGTGGAGATGGTGAAGATGGTGACGAGGCAGTGGAAACTGTAAAAGTCGGTGGGAAACGGAAAAAGAGTGGGCCTGGAGGAAGGAAGGGGTCTGGGAAAAAGATGCGGAGTCGTAAATGATTGTTATTTAGTTATTTAGAAAAGATTGTTTTTATTCGCCTCAAATACAGTATCTATCGGATTGCAAGGAAAGGAGCAGTGGAACGGGTGACGATTTAGGCGTTGCGCCAGCAGCGAGATCAAAGCAGAGGAGATTCGTATCTTTTTTCGGCTGCCTGGACTAAAGCATATCTTACGAAATACCACCGAACTTGGTGACGGGCTGACGGGCGGGTGGTCAAAGTTGTTTTGGTTCCAATGCCTGGTATGCTTGAAAACCCAAGGAACCACAATATGCCCACTAGGGTCTTTTCGCTTTTCGTTTTCGTCATTTCACGATTCCTTGACGATTGTACTTCTATTCTAACGTTACTTGTTGAATGAGAGATCATCACAGTAACATCGGAGATTGAAATCATTTCGAAGATCTTTTGTTGACCCAAAAAGGCGCCACACATCCTGTCATGTAGGTGGTACATACACCCAAACTTTGTCCAGAATGTCCAAGTCGGATCGTAAGAACCCGCTGTTGGGAACCCTCGCGGGAACTGGTGCAGGTACGTAGAGCAAAGTTCCCGCGGTCGAATCAGCGTATACGTATCTTACCAGCCCCTTTTCTTGAGCAGGCATATTGGAGGCACTTGTGATGCAGGTAACAATGAAGATACTGGTTTCCGGCAAGGTTGAACCTTAACTTATCCTGACTTCATATCGCAAGCCTTTTGATACTCTGAAGACGCGGTGAGTATTCAGATCCTCTTCTCGTGGCTGACAACAAAAACGCAATCTTAACGCAGTTTGTCGTAGGGTTCAGTCGCAACGCCTGAAAACTTATTCACAAGTTTCAGCAGCCCAAGCTTTCAAGCAAGTCGTTTCTCAAGAAGGTTTTCGGTCGGTTATGATAGAAATTCTCTCCATGGTTTTTCCCACGACGCCGTCCCGGTTTCTCTTCCTCACGCCCGCACATTTTATTCCAGTGCTCTGTACAAAGGGTTGGTTCCGGTTCTCTGGTAAGATATGAATTCTGGTCCGATTTCCTTGGAAAGATACGCAAGGCCTAAACTAGAGACTTTGATATATCAACTTCTCGTGACCAGGATCGCCACTCCGCGCGTTTCACTTCAGTACTGGGGTTTATCGTATTTCCTACCAAAGTTTCAGAAAGTCGAGGGGCGGTACATCCCATCGCGAACAGCATCAGCTTTTTCTGGGTGTGTAGATAGCACAACTTCATCCTTTTTTTTCGAAACCTCTCCTCCAAATGGGCTGCTGTTTTCGAAGAAAAAGATCTGATTTGCCGGGTTTCAAATATGAAAACGTGCAGGATCTGCACGGGAATGGTTCAGGCATTTTTTTTGGTCACTCCCTTGGAGGTAATAATAAAGTAATGTGGGCACCACTTAGGTCGATTGATCGACTTGACTCTAACTCTATCCGTTACCTATTTTCGCAGCTTCTAAAAGTACGACAACAAACTCAAATCGGTGGCCAGACCAGCACATCCCAATGGCGTATGGTTCGGACGATTGTTCGCGAGGAAGGTCCTTTTGCATTATGGTACAACCTTTGTAATTGTTTATCTCTCGTCCCCTCGGGGATCCTCGAGTTTCTTGAATGAGCTCGACTGAACCTGTTTTGCTTTCACCAAAGGAAAGGTCTAGGAGCCACCGCGGCCCGTCAGGCCTGGGGTCTCGTTGTCAAATTCACATTCTACAATGAAATTAAAGGTCTTTTCCTAAGATCTGGATCAGCAGAGCACCTTGCGCCTTGGCAGCATATGATCAGTGGAGGTATGTAGCTCCGTTGATCAAAGCTTCATCGGCAATTCGACGTCGACGATGTCCAACTTAGTTACAAGTATTGATGACTTTTCTTCGGGTGCTTTTTTTTTAGGGTTGGCAAACGTCGTTGTGGGGGTTTTGAACGCCCCTCCCGATGTTATAAAAACAAGAATGCAAGATCAACGCTCTCCATATCGAAATACATGGGGTAAGAATAAGGGGGGGCTTCGGAAACCTTTTGGCCTGGGTGGTGTTGATGAAGAGTCAAGCTAACAAAAGGCATCAAAACCTCAATTAGATTGCGTCAAGACGATGGCTAAAGAGGAAGGAATGAAATCCTTCTTTCGGGGGTCGTGGTTCCGTAAGTAACTGTTAAGGGCCGAAGAAAGAATATTTTCTTTCCGAACTACTTCAGCTGACTCAAAAACATTCTCCCTTATGGGCCGCTTAGGCGTTCTACGAATAGCACCAGGCGGAGCAATACAATTCGCAACTTACGAGTTTCTCGTGAAACTACTACATGATTTGCAATGAGTTGGGAACAAGTAGGACCGTGTGGACATTTTGATTTTGATAGATACAGAGGAAAATAAATGATACACTACTTCTTGGGATCGAATATGTTTTACATGCTCTTTCCGTTGATCTCGGCGAATTTTTCAGCCGTCGGACCCTGAAGGGAATTGAGCATCTGCAGGAAGAGGCAAGTTGAATCCGTAACGGGTCATCATCGGCGTGGAGGATTGTGAAGTGAAGTTTCGAATCGGTTGCGAGTCTTTGATCAAATGATATGCACATTCCAAGCTACTATGCCACGCTTCCATATCCACCCCAGTCCAACATCCAATTTGGAATTTCACTTCGTGAGGAATGATCTCCTTCAAATCGCAATCCAACAAAATGCTTTCACCGCCTCTCCATTGTACCAATTTCTTTCTCATCATCTAAAGTTACAATCAAGTAATCAAAACTTACATAAAACAAATTCTCCCCAGCTGTATCCAGAAAAGTCCTCGCACCCCCACCGCCTCACTATCTTTGCGCCCGCCTCAATGCCTCCAACTCGGCCAATAACTCCGTGGTCTGCACCTTGTACATCTCCTTCATGTCCCGAATGTCGGCAGTCAACTCGTCAACACGTTCTGTCTTTTCGCCGAGAAGTTCGAGGGTGACCATGTAGCTGCAAGAAGGTGATATTCAAAGAAAAGAGAGTGGGTTGGGAAGAGGCAGATGAGCACTGGTGGATAATATCGTGTAGTCTTTTGCATGCAAGCTTCCCGAGCAAACTGCTTTCACGACAGCAATGACTTACCGATTTTCCAGGTCGGCTTTCTCGGCCTCAAGACTTCGCATCTGTCCGATTTGATTTTTCCTGGAATTGTATGATGAAGGAGGGATTGAGTGAATGTTCGTCTCACTGCGACTTAGATAAAGCGCACTTACATCGAGTCGTTTTCGTTGGTCAATCTGGACAGCTCATCCGTAATCTCGTCTGTTTAGTCATGCACCATGGGGAAAAAAAAAAGG
>JADGJF010000463.1:0-19798 GCA_027596845.1 Quaeritorhiza haematococci | reverse complement strand
CCCCTTGCCCTCCTTTTTTTTCTAAACATCACACTACTGAAACGCATAAGGAATCGTTTTTTTTCTTTCTTTTGTTTGGAATACATGTAGACTATTTCACGGAAAGTGGGTTCTTGAGTATTTGCTATCTGTTTCCGAGGAGGGGGGGTTTGAGTGAGAGATGTGGAGGTTATGTGGCTCTGAAGCACATGGTGGTTCGACCGTTCAGTTAGTCATCCCAGTCAATGATGCTCGGAAGTGGGCAAGTCGATGGAGAAAGAAAGTTTGAAAAATTCATAAAGTTCTTGGACTTGGACTTGGCGGCACTCTGGGCGCACTCCAGAGCGGCACTTGCCACACAACAAGGGCTTTTTGTCACACCCTTTTTGAAACTCCGCTCGCTCAGCCATCAAATCAGATTGTCAGCTGCTATCCGATTCCGCATCGGAAGATTTATCTGGTACAAAAACCGGGAAGAGGAGAGCAGAGAGGAGAGGCGAGGAAAAGCCGAGGGTCAAGGGGAAAGCAGATGTTGTCTTTGCAAGGTTGCTAAATGCGTTCTCTTGAAGAGTCAAAGAATATTAAGTCCCAGCAAATATTGAGGGTCAGGGAAGAAAGACTCCGAGGCAAGAGATGAGGGTCAGAGTCTGGGTCAGAGTCTAAAGGAATGGAGCGGATTTGCCTTTCCAAGGTTGGTTTCGGTCGCACCCAAACTTGAATGCGTTCTTCTTGTGACCTGCAAAGTCCCGGAGGAAGCTTTGTATATTTTTGGACTAGAATGGGGTAAATTTGATTCGAGCGATCGATTATTGAGGTGGAGGCGGAAAGCTGGGTCGGCAAGTAACGTTCAAAGGGAGTTTGTTTGTCTTGGACAAAGTGTTGTTCGTGGTGGGTACTGCCTGGAAACTGGAAACTCTTTGTTTCCAGCTTCTCTTTCTTTTACAGATGGGAGCTCGTAAGGAGATATGAGACTTCAAATTGGTGGGTGACGACGGCTGTTCCATCCACAACCCTCCTGCTCGCTTTGCCGAGTGCTTGGAAAGGGGGGGGCTTCTGCCTTGCTTTTTTTTGGTGTCGCAGTGCCATGAAGGTTTCATCGAGTAGATCGAAAACGATCCTCTTCTCCAGATCTGGAGCAACCCTTCTTCCCAAACTATTCCTTTACGCACGGCGCACGAAGTGGATCATCAAGCAATTTATAGCGTTATTCGATTCCCAAATTGAAAACAAAAACTACAAAGACCATCAGGAAACGAATAAAAAACATTACTCCATAGCAACCACGCAGCACCGAGTTCTTCACCCATCCTCTGCAGGCCCTGAAGGCGTTCCCTCCTTCACCGCCGGTGCATTCAAGGCACTGTTACTGGCACCACCATTCAATGAACCCGTTCCTGCTGAAGCAGGGGTTGCTACTGCGGCCCCTGTACCGGCACTCGCCGCCGTCGGCGTGGAACTCGTTGCCGGAGCGGTGGGAGGAGCAGCTGTTCCGTCTGGGAAGTTGTAAAGACCACCGACGTCAGCCAGTTGGACCAGCTCTCGGATGGCTGCGATGATTTCGGGTGCTGTGGAAAGGTTTGTCGGCAAGGGAGGGTGGCAGGAAGGGAAATGCTGATACGCAGGAAGAAGGAAAAAGATCAAGAATGAGGACAGATGACGACGTGTGCGATCTTACGCGCCATGAGCTCGTACTCGAGCGAGGTCTTACCTTGGGGTCTTTAAAACTATTGTGGCACTGCAAAATGGAAGTGGATAAGACAAACCGCACGAAAAATTGCCGAACGAAATCGTCTTGCAAGAATCGATTGATCGCTTTATCTGAAAAGAACATTACATAACAGGACCACATGAATGAGCGCAGCCGAAAAAAAGGGATGAACAACTTGAAAGTTAAGTCCCGCACAAATACCTAGATTTGCCGATTGCTGTTCGATGACGTCCAAGATCGCTTTCTCGACAGCACCCATTTGCGAAAGACATCGACTCCATGTTTCAGAACTCATTTGTGTCAGATCCGAAATGAAACAGAATGCCTTGATGGGAGCGTGCAGGAACAAGGTAAAGAGCGATCCGATCTGCGTGGTATCTGAAGAGAATGAAAAGGTATCGGTCAAATCCATCCATTAACTCATTAACATTCGCCATGGAAAAGTCGATAGTACCTTTTATGGAAGATGGATACTCCGTGGGACTCATCAGGAATACGACTGGCGCCGTGAAAATCTGTGGAGTAACCTTTTCATATGAAGGACCGAGAATGATGTTAAGTATGGGCGTACATAGGAAAACATCAATCTGCTCATTGATTTTTCAAATCAGATGATGAGCCGAACCTTGAACGCAGTGCTGTTGGTGCTGTCCACGATGACGAACAAAGGCTTCCGGGTGAACGGAACTAGATCGTTGGGATGAAGGCAATGGACAACAGATAACTGATCCATGGCCAACCCTGTGTCTGAACCCGACTTGTCGGTCGCTTTTCGAGTGTAGTTGACTGCCGTTGTGATGCCCCCAGTATAACCTGAAAAACCACCATGGAAATGAACATACTGCTGGTGGGACGAAAAAAGAGCAAATGTTGATGAACCCACCGACATCGACATGGTCTCCTTTGACATTGCGTTTCGAACCATCGGCCGAAAGATACAATAACAATGCAGAATTGTCCGTAATGTCCTGTAAGATGACGAGCGTCAGTGGCCATGGCGAATGAAAGATGATGAAGTACATGAGGTTCCCTCAGCTCATTACCTTGAACGCGGTGGCGACATAGAGCATCAGCTGTGCAAAAGTTGGACGGTACAGGAGATACTTATGCGGATTACTCCTGCGTGTGGTCACTTTGTCGGCTCCAGCGGTGGCAGCGGCGGTAGCGGACCCAGGATTGGTGGTCGATGAACTGGACTCCATGCCGACAGAAGTAGCGGCAGTATCATCAGCGCTGCTTGTCATTGCCGCTGGAGGCGCGTCAGCCGCATCTGGAGGAGCTGCCATCGGAGGTTGTTGGGATTTGCTGGTCGGCGACGTAGGCTCACGTTCCAAAGATTGCAAGATCCGATACATATCCAAGGTGAGCTCCGAAAACTTAATCTGTGGTGTCAAGTTGCTACATAAGGGCCACATCCTCACTGGAACGAGCAACAGGACGCGTACAATACAAAAGTATTCAACACACCTGGTTCTGGAAATTTCCGACAAGGATTGCTTCCTGTAGCTTCAGCTTCGGCAATCCATCCTTATCAAATTTCGATGATCGCTCCACTTGAACTCGGTTTGGGGCTGTCAGCAGGGTTCCCTCAAAGTCGACCGGGGTCAACTTCTTCTCGGCCTGTGAGGGACACCAACAAACAACCCGTCAGCTCACCAATCTGCCGTGCGCTGCTTTCATAGAAAGTAATGGAAGATTTTCGAAAAGATACTTCTGACATACCTCAAGGAAGGTCGAAATCTCTGACAAAACGACATTCCATTCAGCTGCATCGTTTGGCTTGAAGACTTTGGTGTACTCATCGACAAGTGCTGTCAGTTCTTCCATCAACTTCTTGATCATGTCGTTTCGGTTCAAGAGAAGACAGACAACGATGAACCGAGCGTAATATCTCAATTTCTTAATCATCAGAGCCGGCCTGTCGTCCAACCAAGTAGAGATTTGATTTTTCGCCAAAAAGGGGGTGTTTGTTTAGTACGGATTTACACCTTGTTACGGCCCAGAAAGGAAGTTTCTTACGTTTTCGAGTCCAGCACATCCTTGAAATATTGGCGGTCTCTGATGGCTTCGTAGAAGACGTAGGATTCGTACAAGTAATTGGTTTCACTCGTACGCAGGTAGTAATGATAGTAAAGCTCTTATAAGCGGAAATCGAAAACGTAGCATATGAGTTAATAAATCCATCAATGCCAATGATACGAACTCCCAAGAAAAGGCAATTATATGGTACACCTACGTCCGATCTTAGATGCACATTCACCGATTTCCACCCTCTTCAGCCCATAATAATCTTTGTTCTCGAGAACAGCCCTGGACAAAAGGCCAACGCCATCCAGTTTCTATTTTAGTGGAATGTATGGCGACACTTGAAATGTCGGACCCTGAGCCAACCTGTGCTTCTGCTGGAATCGCCAAAGAGTGGCATACACCTCGAAAGTCCTCTCGAAGTAAGGCTGCCAGTTTCTTCCAGTTGGAGGCAAATCCCTTTCGTCGAATGAAGCAGAAGTTACGTCGCGAAAATGAACAGCGTGGGTTACTTCAGTCGAATAGCACGAAGACAAACAATCACACCCCTTGAATATGGATTTTCACGTTGCAGAGCCTACCGTAAGCCTGCGAATAGTTGTTGAGACTTCTGCAACAGGTATTGGAATTCTGATCGCGAAAGAAGCTCGTTAATGACGGAAAATAGTGCCACAGATATGAAACTCGTCGCTACCTTTCACAATCTCCATATTCAAAGCTGTCTTGTCTTCCAAAGCCACGTCGTGTTCGACATTCGGCGGGGGGGCGGCAGCAGTCGGCGCCGGGACTTGGGTTTGCTCTTCCATTGTCGGTGAAGTCTAGCGTTGGTAACAGATTTGGTGTAACCAACTCCCTTGCGGTTTGGGACCCTCTTCGCCTGCCTCCCACCAATACGTTCAAGTTTGACAGACTCGACCACCACCGTACCTGCGACCGTACCGTGCCTTCCAGATTGCGCTTCCAGGTTGCGCTTAGATGCGGAGATATGTGATTGCAGCATGATAACGTAGCCGTAGCCGATGCGAAATAAAGTCGAAAGGATCTTACCCGGTCGAACAGGTACGAGTTGCAGGAGGCATCCAGTTCATCAAAGGGGATAGAAACAAGGAGCACTTTCTCACAGGGAAACCTCTGCTGCTACACGGGCTGCAGCACGGGCTGTCATATTTAGAATATGCAGATACAACATTTTTCTGCCTGCTCCTTCCAGGCGTGAAGGGCGGAAGACACTGTGTCATGTACTCTACAACAGGAGCACTACCCAAACGCCGTTGACTTGTTTCCCTTCTCACTGTAAAAGTCCACACACATTCTTTCCGATGGTGTGTGTTGATATTTCCTATTGATAGCCTTTGTTTTTGTGAGTGGTCCCTAGTGGTCTCCATATGTCCTCCACACAGGTTCACATCAATGCTGGGGGGCGGGGGAGGGGGGGGGATGTAGCTCGTCCTCCCTTAAACGTGATGGAGTTGATGCAGACCTCCACTAAGACCTCCATGTCTGCCTCATATGGAAAATCCGAGTAAATCCCACGAAATTCAGTCCATGGGGTGGGGGAGTTCACTGCTCACTGTAAAAAGAGCTGCCTAAAATACCTAAGCTATGAGGGCCATTGATATCTTTCTACCCTGCCGTCCAGGTTGTATGGGTCCCCTCACCAATCGCACTGCAACCGTACTGTATGTTCCTGACATGAAACTCAGTTTCCAGCCAGGTCGGGCAAATCTCAAGCTGTGTTACACAAAGAGGCTTTTCCTTTTTGGACTTGGAGAGCAGGAGAGCGCCTCAACTGCAAAACGGTCCCTTCACAGCGCTTCCTCACTCCCACGGCACCACTCTCTCAGCATGTCATTTGATTTGGTTCACACACCAACCGCCGAAACCATCAAGCTTCTCGCAACATATCTGAAACATGCGACAACACGTAACGATGCCCTTCAGTCCGTTCAATTGACACGCTTTCATGCTCGAACGATACCAACAATCGACATTCAGGCGTATTGCTCAAGAATCCTCAAATATGCCCCCTGCGGCAATGAGTGTTTTCTCGCCGCTTTGATCTATTTGGAGCGAATGATGGCGCCGACACCCGCGGCGTCTCCTTCAGACACAACCGTAACATCAACAAGTACAAGGCTTTCGACAGCGAAGTCTTCAGCGGGTGTAAGAGAGCCGTTGGTCATCAATTCCTACAACATACACCGGCTTCTGATATCTGCGATTACCGTCAGCATGAAGTTTTTGAGTGACATCTTCTTCACCAATATGCACTTGTCCCGTACGTATGAGCTGTTTCCGTCTATGGTTGGGGTTGAGTTGGTGGTTTTCGCAGAGGGCGGGCGTGGGGATGGTTGATGACTGGGTCGAAATGGGTTACAGCTTGAAAGATTAGGACCTAACCGCGAGAGCCATCTCAACGCAGGTGTCGGGGGCCTTCCTGTAAACGAGCTCAACCAACTGGAAATTGAATTTCTCATTCTCAGCGGCTTCAGCCTTTCGGTTAGCGTCGAGGAGTTGCAAGCGTGTGGGGACAAGTTGTTGGAATTCTCCAAGTCAATGGAGCGAGGAAAGCTAGAGGCACCTAAACCTCTCTCTTTGCCGAAAGACGTCGTTCGCGGTGGAGATAGTCACGATCACAAACAGGACTTGGTACCGAAGAATACGGCCGTAACGCAGCATCAAAGTAAGCTCGCCCAAGATCGTAGAGTCACACTCAAGAATGAGACTTCAGGGCATGATGCCTCTGCACATCACGCACCACCAGCAAACCATTTTCACACAGCATACAACACTTCAGCATTCACACACGGACACCTCCACTCATATCCTTCGCGTCATGAGGAATCCGTTTCAGTACCCTACTATACTTCAAGTATCATTCATGGGGAACCAGCCCCGGCCGGTTCGTTTGCAGTTGCGAGTCGGTTGAGGCCTTGCAACGCGTGGGTTTCAGTCGGTCACCCAATTTCGCATATGCCGCGGCTATCAAAAAGCGCGTCAAGTCCAGCGTGTCAAGCATGGCATGACGTTGCCCAGCAATCCCCTCAGCAATCTTCACCTCCCCGCACAACAACGCGTTTCCATCCATATCATCGCACAGCTTCCCCCGCTGGATCCAACCTCGTCATTGTTGTTCCAGTCAATGAAACGAGTCCGCAGAAAAACCCTTTTCCCTCGCCTCAAACAGCATCAGGACCATGTCCGGCGTTCGCATCGTTTGCTGCACCATCTGCTCCCTTCCACGCCTCTGCAAATCCGACTTCACATCAAGGACTGCACTCGCCGCCACCAGAATCGGATGAACGTGAAACTTGTCAGTCGTGGAACTCTGATACATAGATAATCCAGAATTTACCATCAACACTGTACAGAATAAGCCATGTGGAATGAAGTAAATAGAACAAAGAGCTCATGATCCCTCCTGTTGTTTTTCATAGTTGGCGCGTGCTTGTGCGAAGATCTGTTCCTGCATCCTCAATAACTCTTCCTCAGACAATCCAGATTTATCAAGCTTGGACGCGCGCTTTTCACGGTCCTGAGGATATAAAAGCGTGTCAGACTTCGAACCAACAAACCGAAATAGGCTTCTGGACTCATTATCAAAGTAAAGTTCACCTTCATCTGTGCCTGATGATCGTTGAAAACTGACGTGATTTCGGGTATGTATTCTTCAAAACCAAGTGTCTGAATGGATACAGAGGGTCATTACAGATGTAGGACTAAAATCAAAATCCGGCGCATTGACTAACCTTCAAGGCACCTATCACATGTTCTCCTGCAATTGTCTTCTTGGCCTCCTTTTCACAGATTTCGTTCGCTGTAGTGTGCATTTTTCAGCCATCGCCTCGTTAGAACAGCCGTGTAATTGAGAAAGAACACATCAGATCCACGAGGGAAAACCAATAAAAGAATACCAACCTTCCGAGGATAGCAGATGAATAAATTCTGTTGAAAGAACATTAATGAACTGATTTCTGAGCGTCATCGTTGCAGAAACAAGGTTCACCCACCTACACAACAATCTGCCAATACATCACGCGTCTCCTTGGCGCAAGTGATGTCTGCCGGCATCATCTCCTGGATAAGTTTTGCCACCGTTGCTTTGCACAATATTTGATTATGCGAACAAATGTCAATAACATGAAATTATCGATGGAACCGATCAAAGTCAATAGGGAGGGGTACACTCTCCATATGCAGCTTAGGAAGAATTGCTACCTTTGGGTAACGAAAGATCCTCGTCCGTTAGCCCCCCCATTCCTTCAAAGTCATCGTCCGCCATGTTGATCTCCGTAAAGTCCGATAGAATAGGTGGTTGGTGACGGCGTTGCGTTGCTGGATGCTGGCTCCGACGGTTCAGCCTGCACAGTGACTGATCGGTACCTGTCGCTCGGCGAAAGGTTGAGTTGCCGGGTCCGTGTAACAATTACACAAACTGTCGGGTTCTCGAATACGAAGTAGGTCAGTCCTCCCAAACCTACAAAGACCCAGACCAGACCGCGACGATGGCATCCTGCCCCAATGAACTTGCTGCTCTTGTCGAAAAGTTGGTGTCCGAAGGGGAACAAAATCTGAATGAGACACTGCTAAAGGTGTTTGCAATTGTCCTCTGAATTCGTGCAGTTCGTGTGTGAAGTGAACACGACTAAACGAAAACCGTGCTTTCAGGATATCAAAAACAGATGCAAGAAGCACTCGGACAATGTTCAAGTGGTTTATGACGTCCTTATGACCCAGCTTTCAAAGACGCATGCTCAGGTAACTTGGCGAGGTTGTTTCCTCAAATGCAACTGAAGTGATGCATTTTGGAACCATAACAGATTCCTAAACATTGCCCTTATGTATATTTCAAGATACGCTACTCGTGCGTGCAGCTCGCCGCCGTGTTGTTTCCCCGCTCACATCTCTTCCGGCAGACCCTGTTGAACTCTTTCCCGGCGTTCTGTGAACGCACTCTTGGTATCAACCAGAAGAACTTGCCGCCACCGAAAGACTGGGCACAAAAATTGAGGCAGCTCACCCTGACGGTCGTGAAAGAATGGCAGGAGAAATTCGGCGCTTCGTACAAGCAGGTGGGCTGAGTCCTGCGATTTCATAAATTTTGTGCCTCGACAACGTTCAGGCGACAGCATATTGATTTGGTTTGGATTCTTTGCTTCAAAACAGTTGGATCTGGGATTCAAATACCTGAGCGAGAATCTTGGCATATCTTTTCAAGTCGACGATATTCATTTCGCAACGTCCAGAGCCCAAGCTGAACGGGAGCGGCGTGTAGCGGAGAAGAAGAAAGAGGCGTTTGAAAACGCATTGAAGGAAATGAACGAGACACGTCTGGATGTTGAAGAAAATCTGCAAAAAATGGTATGTGCCTATGTAAATGCGTCAGTGCGCGAACTGAGTGAATTGACAATGTTCCTCCTTCATTTGACTTTCAGAATGAATGTTTCAATATCCTCGTTCCCAATTTTGAAGTCGGAGAGAACACGAAAAATATGTCTTCAGAAAATCTGAGCTTCCAAGAGGTGTGCATTAGATTTCCGGGTCTGAGAGCTCCCTTTGGACCGCTAACTCAATCCGTATCCTGCACAAACAGGCTATCGAATCCCACGGTTTAGGTTCCAGATCTTACCAACTCGTCATCGAATTGAAGCAAAGCGACAGAATACCGGTCAGCGAAACGGCCGAGAACCATGTTGTGTTCGAAACATTGCGGGAATCATATAAAGTCTTGATCAAATCGCATATGGAATTGGTGACGAAGTGGCTCGATGTGTTCACCAAAGCTTCCGGCGAGGTCAGTTTCTTCCCGGTACATACTTTTTGGTAATTGTAACTCATGTTACCTCCTTTTTTAAACCACCAGGATAAGGAGAAGCACCTACAATTGTTGAAACAAATGATTGATTTGAGGAACATGGCACTACATACCAAGAGGAAAGCCGAAGATTTGTCAATTACGTTACAACGGCCTCTCGATTTTGTGGACCGTGAAGGTGGTGATGATGGTAGTGACGAGGACGATGACGAAATATTCGAAGAAGTCCCAATTCATCCCGCCGAAAACAACATGGATTCCGAAAGCGACTCGATAATACCTCCCGAGCAAGAAGAAGTGGATAAGCCTTTGAAGACGGTCAGTCCAGCACCACCTAGAAAAATCAGGCCAAATGTCGTGACAAATGATTTTACGGGCAGCAGCTGGATATTTCGTCGACCTCATATGGAAGCGGATGACACCGGTCCATCGGGATCTAAGCAAGTGAGAACAGGCCTGTCAACGAAGCAGGGCAAGGAATCCAATGGCGCTGGTGAGACTATGGATCCGGAGAGAGCAGGTAACGTTCGCTTTCATGGCACATTAGCTCAGTAGTGATTGCATCGGGTATTCACGAATCTTTTCGTTTGTTGAACAGCACTGCTCGCACTTGCTCCTGAGGTCGAGTATGGGGAGGATTTAGAAGTTTGGGACAAGGATGAAGTGTTGCTGAATACAACAGGGTTCGAGTCGTCCCACTTCTGGGCGACCAATGGCGAGAATCCGGTTCTATCCGGAGAGGCACTCAATACTTTGAAGAAACGGCTCGTTTTTGTAGAGCCCGAGAAGCCGAAAGATATTCAGGTAAGGAGAAAATCATCCGTTCTACTAAAAGTAAATCGAACCCAGGGCTTCTCAGCTTATGGCCCTGTTATTTACCGTTTATGATACTTTATTTAACACACCAGCCTTGTAGAGCGCCGTTGCGGACTGGGGGGCTTTGTAAGCGACGGGATCTAGTCAAATGTCCTGTGCATGGACCTATCATACCACGGTACGTGGCATTATGATTTTACTATGGGGTATGGGTGAGGGAAGTGAAGTTGATCTTTTGCTTCCTTTCCTTGATCCAGCGACGAAAACGGTCTTCCCATCGATCCCTCTCAGGCACCCACACAAACACAAGAGCAAGTTCCAATTTGGCAAGAAATTTCCGCAGATGTCGAGGAAAACATCCGTGCAGCAAAAAAATCGAAAACGGAATCAAAGCTCGTGAATATTCGCCACAAGCCGGAAACGTCCCGGACACGTCTTTCAAAGAAACTAGAAGACAAAGCACGACAAAAACGTTTGGATTCGCTCGGACGACTCGAAAGGGAGCTGAAGGAGCGAGACCGCAAGGCTTTCTCATGGTGATGTTGGGGAGCTTGATCAAAAGGTTTCCGATTTGGTAAGCACATATTAGCGGGCAGAATCGAATCCCCCATGTAACTATCATATGAATGGATCTATCCTCTAGAACGCGTTTTCGAATTGCCAAATGTCCAAACTAGCACTTGATAGAACAGTTCTTCCTTCGTCGATGCCATTCCATGCCACGTAAACCTGTTTTGAGTGATCAAAAAGTCAACGTGTGAATCAGCTGTAGGAGAATGTGTTTTTTCTTCTGAATGATAAATACCTTCACGTCGCATTTTCGTGCTTCATTTGGGTTGCTTTCATCGCATGGATCAATGGCGCAGATATCGTCGATGCATTCACAAGTGGCAAGAGTGCAACTAGTTGGATACCAGTCAAAATCCGTGACTACACCTGCGTCAAAAAGAGGATCGAATCGATGAGACAGCCAATCCTGGCTACTGTCTTGTCGAGAAGGTGAACCCGTGAGATACGCACCATCACTTACTGTTACCAGAACGGTGCGACCCTTCACATATTGGACCCTTCCGCCTCTTCTGCTGGCCCATCTTTTTGGTGTCTTCACAGAATAGATGGTATTGTTGTAGAAGAGGTCCACCGAGATCCATGGTGGTGCGTCAGTTGTCGTATTTGTCCGGACGATTGACCGGCCTGAACAAGAAGGAAAGTTCATTAGTTCCGCTTCGTAAATATCTCTCCGCCAGCAGTGTCCACAGCGCTTGCCCTCAACACAAAAGAACAACATCTCCAAGAAAACATCAGTCAAGAGCAACATATGGAAAATGATCGTTACTGTTTGGGATCCACATTTCGGTGTATTCATCCACTCGGGGATAAAAGACGGCGCTCAACGTGACGTTGTTCCTCTCTATATCCGTTATATTTTCTCCGAATGTTTCGTTGAGCCAGATGTACCGAATGAAAAACACCGTGTCATCGCCACTGTTCAATTTCTTGTTGGGGTCGCGAACCGAGTTGAGCGCGGAACGGCATTTACTGAATTGGTTGGATAAACTTGGGTTGGCTTCTTGTCCGCAATACTCCTTATCGTATTCATCCGGGCTCTGAGCGTAGCAAGATACTGCCATCGCCAAGAGGAAAAGGACGATGCATAGCCTGCTACGGGTGCGCATCTTTGACCGTGTTTGCGAGTGTCGAAATTTGAACACACAAGTAGCGTGTTGCGATTTCTTGTGAAACACTGCCAACCTGCAGGCCAACCGGATTTGACAGCGCCGCGAACTGCAACAGAAGATCATGGAGACTGCAACTACGATGGAATCCAAGATGGAACCTCTCGTTCAGATACTGGACAAATTCGATGAGTATCAACTTCATCAAAACGCGGCCATGAAACACCTTCAAGCGGTGCGTACATGTCCTTTTTCGAAAGCGCGGATCAGTTCATGCCGTCTTTAACTTCGCCAACAACCTACTGGTTCGCTAGGGATTTTTCGACCTCGCTCAGGCCCGGTATTCCATGGGAGTCAATCGACTAGGTCGACTGCAGTACGATCAACGAATGCGTGCCCAGACATTCATGTGAGCGATTGATATGCACTCCGACCTTTTTTGGTTTGAAACTACAGGGTTGCTTCTCACTTGCCTGACCCAAAAAAGTGAGGGAGACAACTCGAACGTTGGCTTTGTGCTAACAGGTCTGGCGGGTCCGACGAAGTCGCTCGGGAACCATCATCCGGAAGAAAAGGAAACGAAAGGGCCTAACCCTGTCACAGGCGAAGAAGAAACAACGGGGTTGCGGAGGAGACGAGGTGTGGGTGACGAGTCGCATACTGACTCAGGTGTCGTTCCACTTTCTGAATCTGGGGAGGTGGTAAAAGAAGAGACTGTGGTCGAACCCACATCACCATTCTCAAACGCGACGAATGATCCTCTCAAGTGGTTCGGTGTTTTGGTTCCGAGCCACTTGAGAAGTGCCCAGCAGCATTTTTTCAGTGGTTAGTACAAATAGATACAGCGGGGGCTGTTTTGCATTTTATTTCCTTCTGTTTTCGTATTGATGGCGGTGTTTTAACGGGGAAAACGTGCAGCGTTACAAGAACTAGTTCACAGCGCGAACGCGATCCAAACCATGGAAAATCAACGACAATCTGGGGGATTGGAGTAACTCTCGGTCGCATTAATCACACCATTGTGTATTTGTAAGTTATCACACCAACATTTCGAAACTGTTTTCTACAGAAGCCTCTTTCTTTAACGGAATCAATGGAACTTTATTGTCCGTCTTTGCTGAGTGTTAGTTTGGATTGGTTTAATTCTCAACGACACTACCAAGGGAACGTGATCAGATGGATGGTGCCAGTTTGGAAAACCAACCGTCTTGGAAATGTAATCCTTGTCTACGTTCCCCAACAGTCCGGCAACACACAGCGAATTGGTTGTGTACCAGACATAGTCAATCACACCCTTGAATGTGGGTGTGAAGTTCGTGAAGTCCAGGTTAATGTGGGAGTAGCAAGATCTCAACGACATTTTGTGTGCAAGACCTTCCGACGTATATGTCCCGTAAACGTAGGAACCGAAATCTTCGTGGTTTTGCGGTATGTGGCCCTGCGATAAGAATTCGTACACCCCCGATTCCGGTAACGAGTTAAAATCTCCACAGATGATGAGGGGCAACCGCGAAGGATTCTCGGCAATGTGTTGTTGGAAAGGGTGTCGTGCAGGCAAGGCAGCGCACGATTGGATAATCCGGTCGAGTTCCTCCATCAACATAGCCGTCTGAACGAGCTTGACGTCCATGAAATTCGGATCCCAGTGTAGATGAGCGTTGGCGACGACAACCCGTGCGTGGGTTTCCTTTTCCTCCAGCAGCGTGACCACAGCAATGTTGTCTTTCACCATAACCCTGTTGTACACGTCTTGTGTCTTTCGGAGCTCTGGTCTTTGCATGGCGATTTGCTGGAACTCGATTAAATGTTGCTCGATGAGTGTAAATCTGTTCAAAGGAGTTGACATAAGTATGGCTAAACTTTGATTCTGTGAAGTGAGGCCAACTCAAATCAATATTTGCTACGTACTTGGTGTTCTTGAAAAAAGTGGCACACCCATCCACACTGCGTCGGGAATAGTCGTCCATCGTCCGTGCTCTCGATTTCGGGTAGAAGACGCTGTCATATTCACCCAGCTGGTTTAACTGATCCCGGAAGTATTCGTCATATTGCGATTGTTCGACCTCCTGCTCATCGACGGAAATAGAATTATGAGCGACTTTCCCCTGACTTGTATTCTCATATCCTCCTTTGATGTGCATCGCCCAAACCCGAATCCCCCAAAGCGTTGCCGGCGGTGCATTCGACATTGATGTCCACGGTGTTCCACCATCATTGCAAACCCCACTTGTGCCTAAACGATAATCTTGCGTACACCACCACCGCACAGCCCCTCTTACTGTCCCACAGAATCGAAACAAACGGTGCTCATGTTGAAAATCAGATCTTACCTGAAGGCAAACGATATCTGGATTGTAAACCAGGATTTCCTGCAGAAGAAGCTCCTTCCTGTAGTCCCAGTTCAGAACCCACGATGGGGTGTAGGCGTAAGCCTGAGGAGTTGCGTATTTATCGCAAAGTGTGTTATAGCACAGAATAGTGAATGTATCTGAAATTTCAAGAATCACATGATACTAGTTAGAATTTCCTTCGGAATTGTTGCAGATTTTCGACATTGCTGGCGACAACCTACCTGTTAAGTTCGTTGCCTCTCCAACTTCGTCATCCAGGGTTATCCATTCTCGTTCAGGGGGTGGGGGACCGGCTATCGAAAAGTATGAAACGAAGTGAGTACTCAAGCATATACGGCTGGATTTGATCATGCCTGTTCTCCCGATGCGATCACTCACCAGGACAGCTATCCCTCAGATACGTAATAACCCCTGTTGTCCCATCTTTCTGCATTATCGATAAGACAGGTTCGTTGAAAGGGTTTCCCTCAATCCCCAGCGTCTCAAGCTGATACAGAAATCCAAGCTCCGGCGGCAGAACAGTGAGCTCGTTGTCGAACATCAAGAGCTCCTTCAGATTCGTCAAAATACCGAGTTCGGGAGGTATCGACGTTAACTTGTTCCCCGAAATATCAAGAACAACCAAGTGGACCAATTTTCTGATCTCTGGCGAGAGTGTTCTGAGGTTGTTGTGATTGAGATAGAGGGTGGTAAGGAAGGTGTACCGAAAGAGCTCGGGGCTCACCGACGTGATTTGCATCCCACCTGAGATTCGAAACCAAAGATGACTTTGTGAGCCAAGTTGAATTATAGCACCAGCAAAGAGGTTAGAGAGAAGCAAAAAAGCTGAGCAGGCTCGTCTCTATCAGCATACCCAGGTCTACAATCGTCCACTGCGAAGCCTTTTGGTTTGCGCTCACAATGCCGTTGGTACCATTGGTGCTGTCGTGAAGGCCGTTACTGCCCGCTGTCCGTTGTGCTGCTATAGCCATGCGTGCGTGATGATGCGGAGAGGCACTCTGTCGGGATATGAGCGCTTGGTCAAGTTGTTTTTGAACATGCGGTCCAGCTGCTTGACCGTTTGCTACGGTGGCTGCGGTTCCGGGTAGGCTCATGGAAGTAGAAGTTGGCATGACTCCGGCGGCCGACAAATTCATTTGTGGATAAGTCGTTGTTCCCATTAGAGGGTGCGCTAGGCCATGTTGCGGTCCACCCATTTTGTTGCCGTAAGAGAGGTGCACCTGACCTCGGGCCCCGACTGTCGAGAACATGTGAATAATCGCTCTTTCGCTGTGTTCTGTAGGCGACGTCGTGGTAGAGTTGGAGTTGTTCGAGCTCCTTGGAGCGAAAGCTGTTTTGAGTGAGGTATGTCGTCCTGCTGCCGTTTGCGGTGGATTTGGCGGCCAACACTCTCACTTGCTCAACGGGTTGGTCTCCTGATTCGGTAACACAACGTCCAAGCCCACTAAATTGGATCTTGAATCTTGATCGCGAGTTTCGAGTTTCCGTGCATGCTGTACCCTAACAAACAAATGGCAAAAGTTATGCGAAAGGGCCCGATTGCATGTACATATGTTGTGTTATTGCGTAGATAAAGAATCACAGATCCAGTCAAAGACAAAAAAGCGCTCCAGACATGTCTTTCAGAAACTATCAGCGCCGAGGCTTCTTTCCCCCACCAGTCGCCTTTTTCTTAGCGGCAGTTTTGCCCGCTGGTTTTTCGTCGGCCTATAAAGAAAGATGTTTTGTTAGTTTTCGACAAATGGAGGACTGAAAGCTGAAATAAATTATCAAACCAACCTTCCGTTTAGCTGGATTGACGGCTTTCTTCGTTTCATCTTTGGGCAAAACTTTGAAGAACCCGTCCAGACGGCCTTGCGTTGCTACTGATCGACTCTTCGTGAGTTTCTTAACTGCATCACGCACCCGCTTCTCACTAGCCATGGAAGAAAAAGATTGTTGATACTGCGATCGCTGTGCTGCTGGCAAATAAGAATATAATAACAAATCAACTTACTTGAAATTCTTTTCGCCAACAAGGAATGCTACGATCCCCTCCTCATCAGGTTCACCCCATTTGAGCTGCACAAGATAATATGAAGTCAATAACAAAAAAGTTCTCATGCATGTCTTACATAAATGACACACCATCAGGTCCTTACATCAACGGTTTCGGGATCGAGCACATCAGGATTCTTAAAGAGCTCTCGAGCTTGTTGGTATGGCCAATTTTCCGGCACATTGTACTTTTTCTTGTCAAGCGATGCAAGAACCTTCTCCAAAGTTCCGTGTTCTTTTATCAAGTTGACAGCGCTCTTTGGCCCAATGCCTCTGATCGAATCGCAGTAATCGCAACCTAGCAGAATGCACAAATCAATGAACTGACGATTCCGAATCGTGGTTAGATCAATGTAAAAAAAAAACGCTGGGCAAACTCAAGTGAGATACTTACTTGGTCCATCGTCATCTCCAGCCCCTCCAACGCCGACGGCAAGTGCATTTCGATAATGGGAAGTTTTCTCGCTTCACTGAAAGTCAAATGCCGCAATAGAACCGGTGCTCCGAACGTCATTGTATCCATATCTTCCGATCCAGCGCCATAGACCTTAATCCAAGCAAGGCAAAACGGATTACGAAGACACATTTCAAGTGCGTTGATCGACCCAATGCTACGTGATGTCCATACCTTGCCAGCCTTAGCTAAGGCAGCACATTGGGCCTCGGCTTCGCATGGAGCCTTCGGAACGGAATAGGATCAAATCTATGTTAGTTGGTTATTCTGTTCGACGGATATGTTTTTTTCGACATACATCGACGTAAGGGATACCCATCAGCGATAGCAGACGACGACATTCGTCATTGTGTTCCTTCGTGACTTTCACCGTCCGACGACTGAACTTGTCGAAGTTTGCCGTGTCGCCTGTTGAGATAAACCAAGGTCTCAGAAGCGGTTACAGCTTTCATCAGTGAAAATTCAAAATTTTGCTCACCAGCTTCTGTGGCGGCTTCCGCGCTCTTCTGGGCTTCTTCCCGTCGTTCTCCTCTTTTTTTCAACTTCACATAGATAAAGACGTCAGAGTGGATCGCGAGCTCAGAAACCAGCCGATTCTGCACTACCTCTGCTGATTTCATATCCGGCGGCTTGCCATCAAAGACATAGACAGGCTTAATGCCATTTTCAACCATTCGAATAGTGCGATAGAAGATTCCCATAAGATGACTGAAGGTCGAAGTGATTCAGGTCTGTTAATCTTCTTGGGGAGTCTTGGTCGAAATAATTTGTTTCTGCAGCTGCAAACCTTGTAGCTTCCCCGGCTTCATTTGTAAGTTGAGCCCCGTCTGTTGATCTAACCGCGATCAAGAACTGGTAAATTGACATGGAGGCGTCGATGGCAACTTTACGCCCGAAGAAGTTTTTGATGTCATTTTCCCTGATGGCCTTTTGGGCGTAGTCCCCAATAACTTTAGAAAGACCTACAGATCATGAACGTCACGATGGCAACAAAGTGCTGAATCGTTATGGCGGATTCCATTCTTATCGGAAAAGGATGTAAGGCAGACCCACGCCAAGCGCTCTGAAAACATTACCGCTGATCCCCATTGCTTCTTGTGTGTTTCTTAAGTCCGACCGTGTGTGACTTGGACCCTGATTTGAACCCAACCTCTGTCAAGTTTGTCAACGAACAAAGATGATCCTACCTAGACAAGTCCGACTTTTCTCGTCCATTTGTCATCAGCTCCGACGACGAGTTCCATCGCATATTCAAGTCCCCGATTATGTCAAATCGCCTCAGGGAATGCCCCACCTGCCCACCCACTTTACCCTCAAGACTGGGCCAGATCTTGAGAAGATGCGGGAAGCATGTGCATTAGCCCGAAGAACGCTAGAATACGCACGCAAACTTGTCGATGTGGGGGTGACGACTGAGGAAATAGACGCCGAATGTACGATGGATAGGCGGTATTTGGTGACCCAATACGTGGAAAATACTAGCAGAGCAATAGTCGTCGGCCATGAGCTAGGAAAGAAACTGAAAATTCTGTCGATATTCTTCAGTGCACCATTTCATCGTTCGACATAATGCATATCCGTCCCCGCTTGGTTACCTGAACTTCCCCAAATCAATCTGCACTTCGGTGAACAACGTGATCGTGCACGGGTAATTGGTCTTGACTTGCGTCTGCCCAAATGTGGTCCTGCGGAACAGAACGAAGTGTAACAAGCTGTTCATCTCTAGCATCCCTGACAGGTATATGCAAGCGTGAGCACATTTGCTGTGAACGTACCTTGACGAATTCCAACTCATTCATCAGGTCTTCAAAGGCAATCTTTAGCGAGCGGAGACATAATCAATATCGATGTAACGGTAGGTTCAAGAAATCTGGCTATCAAATCTTCCGACTTCCTTTCTTATCATCTTTGATTGTATATAGGTTTATCTGAACGGGTAAATGCCAGACCACCACTTGAAGCGATCCCGCTTGACTCGCAGCATGTTATCGACTTTATCGACTTTATCGACTCAACACTTTCGCAGTTTCCATGGAGATACGAGTTCGACCTTCCTGGTTGGGGACGTCGATGAGAAAGGACGAAGACTAGTGGAAGCGACAAAGCATGCCTTGGAGATCGGTATCGCTGCGTGCGGACCGGGTGTCCCCATTAATCAAATAGGAAAAGCCATCAGGTAAAATCTCTGCCCTTTAAGACCTCGTTATACTCAAGAATGCCGAAACTGAAAAGTGTGCAGTGCTCATGCTCGCTCTCAGGAGTTCGGCGTCAGCGAAGAATTCACAGGACACGGGATCGGTAATCACAGCATCTGCACATATTGCACATAATTGTCTCTTTCGATCGGGTTTTCATGTTTTGTGAATCCAGGTCGTTCTTTTCACGAACCCCCATTGATCCTGCATCATGAAAACGAGGAAGACATGTTGATGGAACCAGGAATGACGTTTACCATTGGTCGGTCTCTTTTCGAGATATCATTTGTCAAGCCCCATTTCTATTGCGAATCGCAGGAGTCCTCTTATTATTGAAAGGGTTTCCCCCGTTTTCTCAACTTTCCGCTATTTTTGATCTATCAACTAGAGCCAATTTTATGCGAAGGTTCTGCTGAGGGCGTAGTTTTGGAAGACGGTTGGACTGTCATCACGAAAGAAGGTTGATCTCGCTTCTGATGTGATTTCTTCAAATGGGCATTGGAATGGTCAATAACTTAACTGGTTCTTGCTTCCAGGAGGTCGGGCGGCGCAATTCGAGCACACTGTCCTGATCACATCAACTGGAGTTGAAGTCTTGACATGATCGTGGTGGATCCCTTCTGCCTTTGTAGATCAAGGCTTACTAATAGGCAGGTAAGATCTGAGGGCTGAACAGTTTCGGGGATTGGGACATGTAGCTTGCCGGGTGTGGGTTTATTAGTCTTTCAGTACAAGTAAACAC
>JADGJF010000462.1:0-19817 GCA_027596845.1 Quaeritorhiza haematococci | reverse complement strand
ACCTCAACTTGTGCACTACGTGCACAGGGCATCCAATCAGTCTATTATTATCACTCCATTCTCCTCTCTCCACCCAGGCCTCAGAACCGCCGCCCCGCCCCTCAACCTCTCCTCCACATTCCTCACTGATGATTTTCTAACATGGCGTACGGGTGTTGAGTACATTTGATGTGGATAGGGCGATCGCCTTTCGCCTCGTGGTGTAGCTAAGCATGGATGTCCTTCCTCGTCGTCCACGGTATCCTCTTCAAGGTTTTCTTGACCATTGAAAAGAACAGTGTCGTCATCCAGCAACCCCGTTTCCATCTCAGACTCCCCGTCAATATCAGTATTCCCCTCGTCCCCCGAACGCGTCCCATTACCCGCACATTCTGCACCACCCCGCAATCCCTGGTCCAATCTGGGTTCTTCCACGGAATCGGGTGGCAAATCATCGTGACCGAACAACTCCCCTCCAATTGTCTGACTTGCCGCCGGTATTGAACATGACGATGATCCAACACCACGGCTTGCATCATCGCTTGACGGACTTGGATTGTCGTTACCCTCGGGGAGGCGCTCGATGAAGGCCATATGGATCAGAACGGCGAGAGTGAGCGACATAGGTCCGCATACCGAGTTACCTATGATCCTTTCTATCTCATTTTCGGTGCCGGACGGTTTGAAAAGGAGACCTGTGTGTTTTATTGATTGGCAGAGAGCGGTAGGCGGGAAGCATCATGAACTCAATGACGGTTCGGTTGGTTCGCTTTGAGGAATTTCTGGATACAATCGCGACGTAGATCGATTCTACACCACAGCCGACCACCCCTAGTTTCGACGCCCAGCGCCTGCCCAGCCTCCCAATTCGAAATCTCGGAATCCGACCTGTTTCCTCTCACCTTGTAGCTGCATCAAATCGTCGTTTGTAAATTCGTCCCCTTCTGGATTAAGAACCTATATATGCGAAATTTGCGAATCAAATGTTTGAGAATTCCGCAACATCACTGCTGAACGTGTGGCGTTCTCCTTGAGAGTTGTCATCAAGCAGTCAACCAAGCCCGATCGTTCCGAAATTGCCTATTGAGAAGCCAGACCACACAAGATTTGTGAACAAATGAATTCACTGCCGAAGTACCTGTCGGTTCCGGGTCGTAACCGTGGGGAAGGTAGTATCATCATAACTGCAGGCCTTCGCGCCACTGGACGACTTTCTAGTCTTCTTCCGGCCCTCCTGTAAAAAAAAATTCGATCTATAAGTTCTACGAATACGATGGACATTTAAAAGGAACACTAATCAGGGAATAATGGCAATCCGTCATGTTCAAACGTTTTCGACTTACATTTTGAGCTGTTGTATCAACAAGAAAGTCCTTGAGCACTCGCCCGCGAAAGACAGCATGGGGTTCGACCCTGATTCCTCCAACACTGTTTTGTTCAAAGCGGATTCATGTATCGATCGAGAGAAAATAACATTAGAGCTAGTTCAGTGGTGGGGGAACGTACATTCACGACAGAGCGCCACTCCCTCCGTTTTTGTGAGGAGATTGCCACAAAATGAGTCTAACCGCATAGGCACTGTCACAGCATTTGCCCTCTGGAAGCGTCAGGTCAATCATCATATATGCTTACCCCTTTCCACTGGGTCCGATAATGGCCGACCGTTGTGCAGACTTCTTGGAATCCCTCCTGACTGCGTGGGTCTGGATGTTCCACTCAGGAAGTGGCAACGCATTTTCCCCATTCTCCTTCACAGCAACAATGAAAGCGCGGTCGCGGTTGGCGACCAATCCGACTTGCTGATTTCGAATGCCGCCGAGTCGGTAACTGTACCCTAATGTACGCAATACCATAAGAATGTGGTGAAAAACCCGGACGACGGAATTTCGAGTGTCCTGCGAAGCCGACTCCGAGGTCTCGCGGCGCTTGAACGAGCGGTAAAGCAGGAAACTGTAAAAACAGGCAGACAGTTGAAACCACATTAGGCAATAGAATGTAGATTTGCGACTTCGGGCTGACAGAAATTCTAAAGAAGAGCACTCACAAGACATTCTCAAGGACAAGGACCTCCGGTTGGTAAAAATCGTGGTTGTTGTTGTGGTTGTTGGTGAGTGAGAAGAGTTGTGAGGTTACAATGTCGCAAAACTTGCATCGCTGTCGCTGTCTCAGAATACGGCTTACACGGGCTTACGCGAAAGTACATGTATGAGAAATCACCAGTCTGAGAATGAACTACTCACCTCCGGTTGGTAAAAATAAACCATTGACAGAACGACGAACATGTGGCCTTTGAGGTACATCCCGTTCTTTGAATTATGCTGCCGATTGGCGTAACTCCATGCTTGGCAAGGGGCACCGGAAATAATGAATGACACGTCCCCCTGAAACATCGACATGAAGGGGAGGGATTGTGTTGTGACGTTTTGAAGATGGACTCATAAGCGCATGCGTAAGGCTTCGACACTTCTTACACCCAAACAAATAATAACAAAAACAGGCACGAAGAGAGCCACAGAGCGATGGTGATGACTGACCTTTTGCGGGAATCCCTTCGTGCCCTTTACACATTCCTCGAGAAATTTGCTCACATCAGTACAAAACAGATGGAGATTCTGCGAGGCATCCCCACACGCACGCTCCCAAGTCTCTGCGTACGTTTTTATTGCACTCTCGGCTTTATCGATGGCCCTAATTGTGAAAGTCATGAGGGAGGCAAAGCAGGTCACGGGTGAGAATTACGTTGTTCTTCCTTTTGTCCGACACAGAAGAAATTGAATGCACCGTACCAACTCTCGGAAATGAGTCCCATGATCTTGAACCAGACATCTAAATTGCCAGCGCCGCTGTAGGGACTCAGCCCTTTGAATAGAAGGGGGTTGTTCCGAAAACGGTAGTAATATGGACTTGGTTTCGTTGCGAGTCGACTTCCTGACAACGAGGTCAAGAATTTTGATGAAGGCAATGGGATCTTCATTTTTCGAGCAGTCCCTTCAACGTTCGAGTTCAGATCGATCCATGGCGGAAAGGCTTCCCTCATTGCCCATGCTTCCTTGATCGGGACATTTGTGTTGGTTTCCTCATCATATTCATAACGAAAGAAGGCCTATTGAAACAACAACGGGGAAAGTGAACACTGAGCGAGATAGCAAGAGACAAAGCCAACACATCATACAAGATCACTCACCATCCAACCTGCCCCCCCCATTGCCCTCCGCAAGTAACAAGGAAGCTCGGAATCATATTTTTGGTCATAGACCAAATCCGAAAAGTCCTTGAAAGGCGGGAGAAACTCAACAAATATCCGCCTCTCTACGCGTTTGATGAAATCGTCATATCTGATTTCAACCACCTTCCTAGTCCAGAAAAACTCATTGACTAGGGGCGGAGGGCATGTTTTGTTCGTGTTCGGGTGGGGCGTTTCCCCCTGGGACCATAAACGGTCTCCGAAGTGTCGTACGAATCGACGACAGCAAACGCTGACTATGCGGGCGTCTTCGTATTTCAGTCCGATAATGTGGTAAATATCTTCAAGAAAGGGACAAGAGTCCGTTTCTACAAGAGGTTGATCGTTGGGCTTCGTGTCAACCTTCGACTCCCTCGTATCTGTCCGCCTTTTCTTTTTCAGATCCGGAGCCAGTGCAACCACATCGTGGACGAAAAACTTCCCCTTTTCCGTCACAATAACTTCGAATTCGGATTTCTCTCTTCCGTTGTCGCCACCGTCTCTGTGTTTCGGATGATGCGGTTTCGACTCTTCTGAAATTCTGTCACTTGATGATGAATCAAATTTTGACGAAGACCCCTGGAGTGGGGCTGTCAACTTTGGAGTGGAACTCTCCGTTTCTGAACGTAACAGTTTACTCGCCCCATGCTCCCAACAATACGTCCTCCTGCAGTAAAAGTCGTTTTCGGCTCCTGGCACACAATCTTCTGGGCGTCGATATACGTTGGCGCGTCTGATGATTCGTTCTGGATCATAGTGATCGGAATGCTCCGTTAGCTCAACCTTTTGAAAGCACGGACAGGGTGGAGGCCAGAATCGCGGATTAGCAAAAAAAAGTGTGATGGCCGCCTGATATCTGGTTTTTTGGGGGGGCAGATTTACGAGAGTACGGTTTTCAGATAGGAAGGGAAACTTGAGATGCGGATCTCACCCGATCTCACCTCTCTAAGGTCAAGCCTTGAATTAAACACCGGACTCTATTGGAGGGGAGTGTATTGGTTTTAGCTGGCAGAGGACGGCAGTGAAAACAGAGAAACGTCTCCAAACCACAGCTTCGACACTAACCTTCTCATACAATTCCGCCAAAATGGTGTCCAAAGCAGTGATGTAATACCACCGCAGAGTTACGAGACATTTCCCCCTTTTTTTGGACCAAAATATATCCTCAACGATAGCGAGCCACGGACAGTTCAGGGATCGGACCCAAGCACTCTTTCTGTGCAAGTCATCGGCGGCAACCATGACAGTATCACCCTTCTTGACATGCAAGTCTTTTCCTATCAAGATCTGACTTATTTCGGTTTCTTCGTTTTTGCTGATTCTGTCCTCGGAATAGAGCAGTTCAACTGGTCGGTTTGTGTCCACTCGGATGAGTTTCTCCCGATACTCTGTGCGCCGGTTGGGAATTTCCGGCAGAAAGTTTTCCGCCTTCTTGTCTTTTGAACGAATTGAAGGTAGACCTGTCAGCTTCCCCTTTCCCATCATTGCCATACTTCTGTCCATTTTTTTCAGTAAAAGAGGAGGGGGGGATCCGGCGAGAAAGCTTGTATAAAGTGGGGGGTAAACGGATTCCAAAGGAAACAAAGGGAAAACTCAACCTGTATTTGCCTCAAACCCAAGACTCAACCAACATCAATCACATACCCGCGAACAGACGAATGAGAGTTCGAATTTCCCACAAGTTAGATCCCAAGTCCGCTATCTGGTAAACGAGCCCTGCGAGGTACAGGAAGTGAACATCTTTTTCCTTTCCCTTACGCGAGGCTGACATGGATGAGTTTATTTTGCCTCGTTTCTGACGGATTCATGTTTAGAGTGTTGGACGACGTATATGAGGTTGATTTGGTTAGTAAGAGTCAGTTAGGTATGGTCGAGGTTTGAGAAGGCATAAGATATCACAATCACACAAAATGGCCCAAATAACCGAAGTCACTCAAGAATTTGCAACCGTCCTCCTTTCACGCTCTTCATTGCAGCCGACTACAACTATACGCATTCCCGTTATTCAACATACTTGATCGTTCACTCTTTTTTCCTCATCATCATTCTCTCCCTGGACGGTCGTCTCCCGAGTAAAAGAGAAATCGTCATTTTCCTCGTCGCAAATTTCCAAGGAATAAGGGGCCGTCGACCTCTTCATTTTCCGTGCTCGGAGTCGGGGCTTCCATAGCTTATGGTCATTACAGAAGTTTCAATCAGGATCGTTGTAAAGTAAAAGAATGTCATCAGTATGTCAGTATGGTCAGGGAGGGTAACATTCAAGTAGAGAGTTGAATTGCTTAGGCCTCCAGGATATGAGAGCAGGCGAGTGTATAAGACCCACAGCTCCTTGGCACCGACCCATACGCAACGCATACCATGTTCCCCGCCCACAACAAGACCCCAACAATCTTTTTCTACCCGTTTTTATCATGCCCGCCGACGATTTTCCCACATACAAATCATTCACCTCTTTTTCTTCGTCGTCCTTCTCGTTTTGCAGCAACGGGGCTGGCTGTTTTTCGAACTCGTCATAGGATATAGTGTCACCGTCTTGTCGTGAATGTTTGGCTTTCTAATTCGTAATCGGTTTGCCAAGAAATATATTGATTGTTAATTACATAAGCCAACATTTGCGGATGATACAAATCTAACCACACAAACATAAACGGCAGTTCACACATGTGACTATGAATCCATCGGCCGCAAGCCGTGAAGTCCCACGCCAACCACCAAAAAGCACAGATACAATTTTCTTCGCCGTTGTGCCTCACGACATATAACTTTTTCGAAATCGCACCCCCCAATTTCCGATCTCTTGCTGCCGATCTCTTCCTGCCACTTCGACTCCAGCCCTCTCTCCCCTTGCACCCTTCCCCTTCCACGTACACGTTTCTCCACCCAGTCAGCTTCGTCATCGTCTGAATCCCGTCGACTTTGTTTTCGTGATCGCGGTTTCATGATTTGTTTGTCGTCCTGGAACAGGAGGAGAAAGAGCGTTCACTGCTGATGGATTTACCAGTCTTTGTGTCCCGGTGCTACAGCCATGTTGACATGGGCTTGTTTGCAAACAATTCAGCTTCCACTTCATTTTCCGTTGCTTTCGTAACCTTGCTATTAGTTCCGCAGGCGAGATCTTTATTGGCTGTCGCCCTGTCAGCACACATCCCCATCCACTATCGTCCACCACCGCTCCCTCGAAGACCAACTGAGACCTCTCCGAATTTTCACAGCATGCTCAATAGCGTCGGGTGCAGGCAAGGCATCGATTTGAAAGAGCCGGTTCCTCGATTTGCCAGGTCATCAAATGCAAAGATTTCGTTTATTTATTGAGTTCTGTTGGTGTGTGTAAATGGAAATGCTCAGCGTAGTCATTTGGGCAAATGGTTGTTGGCTTTCACCTTCTCCTCTCTGTCGGGCAGAGCGTGCTGAATGGCACCTGGGCAAGAGCCTTTTAATAGTATCGAATGTTTTCAACCTCCTTTAGTTTGGAACAGAAGATCAACAATACCGGGGACAAGGTGAAAGGCAACACAGTGACTATGGAGGTGCCTTCGAGAAGTTGAATCGTGCCGAAAATTTACTAAAATTGGAAAATTGGAAAGCATTGTTTGGAAGATACTCCTCTGATTTAACACTCATTTAAAGACCTGAACCAGCCTAAGAGTGCGCCAAATTGGTCAGCGGTGCAGGTCGGAAGCTTGTCCAACGACATTTAGCATTATTGTGGAGCAAAAGGACGTCACAACTTGTTTGTAGTCCTTGAACATGAGGAGCACCGACTTCCCACTGTAGGGCTTCTTACTGTGGTGGCAATGATGTTGAATCACACTGTAACATGTGTGGTCATTCATCCCGGCGAACCCAAAGAAAGTATTCCAACTAACTTCCCGTTTCTTTCAAACTCCGCTGCACAAGAAAAGTGTATGACGTCAGGCGCGGCGCTGCGGCATGCGAAGATCTGGGAATCTTGCATCTTGTGTTACTCAACACGGTAAAGGGGGTGAGGGAACATCAACTGAGTTTCTGATTATGCTGCACGAAACAGACACCTCAACCCACCTTGACGGCCACGGCGGTCGCGACGGAGACGACACCGAGCTTATGAACGATACCGAGCGCTTCAATGAGGGTTCACTCTGTGATGAATCCTGGAAACATCCACCGAATTACACCGCTCCTGAAGAGCTGGGCACACCTATACCCGCGCACACTCCACATGGTAGATATGAAAGTACAATTGAAATCCACGTCAGCCGTTCAATACTCTAATAGCCACACCTTTTTTGATGTGAAATCAGCCATATCTGTTACCCTTCCAACTTGGCAGGCCAATATTGGTTACGAAGAAGGGGACCCCGATGTTATCCATGTTTTGAAGTCAGGATATCCGCGGTTTGTTTTCCACCAACAAGTACGGCAGGTAAGGAATTGCATAAACCGAATTGAAGTTCTCTGTCTGTCCCGTTTTACTAAGCTGTTGTTATGGACCATTGCTTCCAGCTCTTCGAGGCGTGTCAGAAGAAGTTTGCCAGACCTCACGAACGTTGCCTCGTCTTCCCACGTAGGATAGCTGCTGAAGAATGTCGAGATTTCGTTCGAAGGTTCCATGTGGAAAATCCCGATTCCCTTTCAACAGCAACAACTATTACCACCTCTGCACCAGGGAAGCCGTCCTGTCAACCTGCAAAAGATTTCCGGATAGCGGAACAAACGCTAGTTCCCGTCCACCACCCACTCTCACCTAGCTCTTCAGATCCCAGCAACCTCGTCGTTGACCCGATCATACTCTATGTGGTTCTATTCCCAGCAGAAGCCGCACCCATCGCCAAGCAGTTTTGGCAGCATACCGGGGAAGGAGTCACGTCACGTTTCGCGGAACACTGTTTGCGGGTGTGGGACGCAAACGTCAAATCTCTCAAACTATGCGAGTCATCATTGAAAAATCGGCCATCATCTCAACGCATGTCTTCTGCGTCGGCCGGAAAAGGTGGATTGGCAGGTGACCTATCCCAATCTCCCAAAACGGTTGTTCCACCCAGTGGGATCGGACGAGGGAAAAAGTCCCGATATCGGTGTGGGCCTTTTCGCCCGGAAGAGCAGCGGACGGTGCTTTCCAATATGCAGGCACGAGCGTCGGCACACGAGCAGGAAATGTTCGTTGAGGAGAGGTTTGGAAGAAATATGGACTTACGGATGGCTGATGGAGCCAAAATTGCTTTGAGGAAAAGGATTGCTGGAATCATAGGGGATGCGCCAAGTGGAGATAGTAGTGGAGACGCATGTGCTGGGTTGGAGAGGGAAAACGCGTTTTCTGATCGGGGAGTGCAAGGTGTCACGGAGGATGATGTGTTCTTGTTCCCGACTGGTATGAGTGCGATTTATAACGCGCACAAGGCCGTGCGGAAGTTGTTTCCAGGGAAGAAGTCTGTACAGTTTGGGTAAGTACTCAAAACAACATCCCATCACGACCACGAAAACCCGTTGGCAACCCGTTTTATGTCTGAGTACGTTGCTAAGATTGAATCTATTTTCTCGAAAAGCTTCCCGTACCTAGATACCCTCAAGATCCAGCAAAAGTTTGGTCCTGGTTGCTACTTCCTGGGCCACGGTGACGAAAACGACTTCCACAAACTCGATTCCGAAATCCTCACTCGAACCCCTTCCGAAAACATCCACAACAACACAACCGACGTCTCTTCAGTGTTTTGCGAATTTCCCAGTAACCCCCTTCTCAAGTCTTCTGACTTGAAACAGTTGCGAAAACTCGCGAATGAGCACAATTTCTTGTTGGTTGTGGATGAAACCATTGGCAACTTTGTGAATGTGGAAGTGCTTCCGTGGGCGGATATTGTTGTTTCGAGTTTGACCAAGATTTTTTCGGGTGATAGTAATGTTATGGGTGGAAGGTAAGGATCGCGAACATGGATGAGGAAAGCATTGTTTTGGGTCTGCCTTTACTCGGTGTGCGTGAAAGACCTAACATATATGGTGGGGTGCCATGGTCTTTCCCCAATTTTTTCTATCAGCGTTGTCTTGAATCCAAATGGCCGGTTCTACACGCAACTCGCAACCATCATGAAACAATCTTTCGAAGACACTATCTGGTGTCAGGACGCCATTTTCCTGGAACGGAATTCCCGATCATTTCGACAACGTATACAGCGTATCAACCATACAGCAGAGATTCTTTGCGACTACCTCGTCAAACATCCAAAAGGTGAGTGAAGCATTCTCGCCAGCATGGTTTTGCCTTCAGACACCCGTGTTAATACAATATAAATCAAAAATTTCTATTCCCCTTCTTCAATAGTTGAGCGCGTATACTACCCAAAATACATCACCCCCGAAATTTACAACGCCCACCGCCGCCCATCCACCCCCATCAGCGGCTACGGCGGTCTCTTCTCCCTCATCCTTCCAACCGAAGAGGGTGCAGCCCGGTTCTACGATGCCCTCAAAGTATCAAAAGGACCTTCGCTTGGTACAAACTTCACGCTTGTGTGTCCGTATACCATTCTGGCGCATTATGGGGAGTTGGAGTGGGCGGAGGGATTTGGAGTACCGAGGAGGTTGGTGAGGGTCAGTGTAGGGCTGGAGGATACGGATTGGTTGTTGGGGGTGTTTGAGGAGGCGTTGGAGAAGGTTTGAAGGGGGGGCTGAAGGGATGGGGGGACTGAAGAGATGAGGCGGCGTTTGGGACATTTTGTGCTAATTTTGATTTCCAATTTCGAAGAGAGAGTGCATGACTTGAACTTCAAGGACTGGTCATCGTTTCTTTTCTCATTATGTGATTGAAGAAAGACAATGACATTGAGCTTCCAGATAACTCAATGAACCTAAATGCCAGCGTGAAAACTGTATCAACCGTTTATGCTCGACGCTTGTTTTGTAAATTTGTTGATCTCAGGACAGCTTTTTTCGGGAAGGTCTCGGTTTGCCGCTAGCGAAGCATGCGCGGCCAGGGAGCGCGGCCACATGATCCAGTTTCATATGAATTCCACGGATCTGTCCAAGGATCCAGAAAGCGGGAGAACTGTTGAGAAACGTGAAGAACCTTGTGGATCGTCCGCGACTGGCAATCTGTGTAACATATGATTTCAAACTCCGAAATTCGTCGAAAATGATCTCGTGCTATAAATACCGCTCGACATCAACCCGATGTTGCTCGACAAGTCACAATCGAAAATCAGCGAAAATACTTCCAGTAAAACGTGTATCATCGTATCAGCATCGCAAGCAATTCACATTTGTTTCAAATCGCAAATCAAGTCGACATCGCAAATAATAACTCCGCAAAGAACCACGCAAAGAACCACGCAAACATGAGCCTCTTCCAGATCTTCGAAAACGACTCTTTCTTCAACGACCCTTTCCTCCGCGACCCAGTTGCCACCATGTTCGCTCGGCCCCTCCTCGAACAATCCTCCCAGAGCGCACCTGCCCAGCAGCAGCAACAACAAGTCCAACAGTACCAGCGCCACCCCTGGTTCCGCGGCCCCCGCCTCGACGTGACAGAGACCGACAAGCAGTACATCATCAAAGCCGACCTCCCCGGTCTCACCAAGCAAGACGTTCACATTAACGTTCAAGACGATGTGTTGATGATCGAAGGCGAACGCAAGCAAGAGAAGGAGGAAAAGGATGAGAAACGGCACATTGTCGAGCGGTCTTGGGGCAAATTCTCCCGACGCATTCGGTTGCCTGAAGATGTGAATCTTGGAGAAACGACGGCGAAGATGGAAAATGGGGTTTTGGAGTTGGTGTTTGGGAAGAAGGCCGAGGAGAGTAGGAGGATGAAGATTGATATTCAATGATGAATGTGAATGCAGATTGATGTTGGGTAAAATGGTGTGGCAGATATTTGAGCGTTTTATGAGATAGGATATCCGAAGTGTAAGGAGTTCATAACCTGAATATCTGTTTATCGTTCTTGGATTCATGTATTATGGCGAAGGAAAATGTATTGACAATGTGAATGAAGGAAGACCATGCAGTTTAAGTTTAAATCAGTAACATTCGCAGTTGCATTAGTTGTGGACGTGAGAAAGAGGGCATTTTTCCAAGTATTTTCTTCTTAGTATGTCCCTTCCCGAGTTTCCAGTCTCTATACAATGAAGTTAATATTATCGAAAACAACCCTCATACACCAAAAACACCGCTTTGAACCAAAATCATCTATAATTGCATGTCGACTGGGTTCACGCATTCTCTCTTGACATTCCTGCACACAAACAAAAACCAAGATTAGGTATCCCATCAAAAGATAAGGAGTGTTCAGACTCAAACTGGGAACGTGAACCACTCAACTCACCTCTGCACACCGGCAATTACTTTCAGCCTCAAACTTCATGACCAATCGATCGCGGGCCAAATGGCCACAGCCGCTCCAAAATTGTACATCCGAACTCAAAGTCCCTTATAAATCCACGCCTATGCAGTGTTGCGGTCCGTACGACTTCAAATCTTCATCCTCTTCATCAAATGCCCTCCAATAGTTGCTTTTGGGGGTGCTGCTTTTGGCATATGCTTGATTTGGGCATCGATGGTTTTGACAGTGTCCTCCAAGATTCGTAATGAGCACCCCATGCTCGCGACGTCGTGAAATAGTTCCCTATCCTTCTTTATTCAGGACCTAAAAACTGAGGAAACCTTCTTCTTCACCGCCGAAAAGGCGTTCCACATCCCAAACGTTTCCCCTTTCGGAGGCACCGAAACTCCGCCTGCCCGGGAAGGAATTGCTGGTAGGAGATACTCGACGACAACGACGGCGCCATCTCTCCATGGTCCATCCACGCGCTGCAAAGATTATCGGGAGAGTTTGAGTTTTTGTCAGTGAATCGATCGATGGCGGAAAATATTTTGTTGATGTTTTGGGCCGCGGCCGGTGTGTCCTCCATACGGGACAGCGAATAATTTGATGGAGATTCGAAGTCCTGGTCCGTATCAACATCGATGATGACCATCTGCTCGTTTGGATGATACTCCGCGGCTGGTGGTGTTTCGATGATGATGTTTATCATGCCCATTGTATCTTTTGGATGATATTCCGCGGCTGGCGGTGTTTCAATGATTATACCCATCAAAAGAACGGGCTCAAAAGGCAGCACGGTTGGCAAGGTATTTAGCCACATTGCTTTGACGTCTTCGTTGAACTTGGTATCCTTCTTGTCGAAATAGTTCGCCGGCTTATTATCCACAACCAATGTTGTTTTCTCCTGCTTCTTCTGCTCTACAGGCCAATCCGCAGAGATGCACTCGTTGAGGCGGCTGGGCAGGATGGGCCGGTATTTCAAATATGACCCGACCTTTGCTTTGGATCTCTTCTCAATGGCCAACGTAACGACCGCAGGATCGCCTTCGCTCATACCCCTCTCATCCACCCGAAGTCCCGTAATGCGGTTGCGAACCGACGTCACATACTTCTCGTAAGGCTTTCTCGCCTCCACAGCGTGAACGTTTTGAAAGTTTTCATGTGGTTCCAGCAGAGCACCAGTGCGCAAATTATCGCCGGATGAACGGTGATCCCCCAATGTCGACATAGGCCTACCAAGGAACGGAGACATCTCGCAAATCGCGCCGTTCTCCCGGGCCATGTCAAGCCGCACCCGAACGCTTTTGTGAGCGCATTTCTTCGCCAAGAAGCGGTCAGTCGTCCGTTGGCGTACACTCACATCAGTAGTAACTGGCTTCGGCCAATCGCGAGCCAATGCCGCTGGAGAGTTGCGGTCAAAGGAATAGAATCGGCTGTCCAGAGCCGACGCACACTGCAGGAGAGTTGGGAAGTCGTCAAGCGCCGGATACAGCTCATCGGGTAAACATCCGGTCGCAAGGGTTTCGTTGTAGCTGTATAACATCCGTCGTAGATGCAGTATTCCGGTTCCGGCCATCTCGAGGATCTGTTGTGGGGTCAGGTGTTTTCGGCAAAATTCCAAGTGTGCATCGAAGTACCCATATTGTATGTCCTGGTTTGCCGTTGTTGTCGCACATCTTTGCTTTTCATCCTCGTTAAGTTGGGTCATGGCTGTCATTCTGCTTTGAAGATCGGAATCTTGACAGCGTTTTTCGACGAAACTTACAATCTCTCGGGCGGTTGAGAGCGCTCAAAAAGAAAAGGGTACTTGTAGTGTGATGTTGGTAGTTTTTGCGATTTCTGATTGTTTGAGTGCTTATTTGTTTCTTTCGGCTCATGTACTCTCCATAAGCTGCATTGACAAGGCCGTGATCCAGCGGAATTCGGTTTGGTACCAAGACAAAAGGCTGATTGGTAAACAAATACACACGAAAAGGGACTAACGCAAATCACGACAAGTAACATTGCTCACTCTTGCGCTGGAAGAGAATTCACATGGCGGAATGTGGGATGCTCCGCAACCGCACCAAAACTTGATTACCCCAACGCGCTTCTTTGCGAAAGTTTGAAACCTTTTTTTCTGCGTTTTGGAGGACTATATATGTATTTGCGAGTGCCTGTTTCATTTGAGGTTCATTTCTGTTTTCGCTCGCAAAATATCGATGAATTGCTTGAAAGCATTCAGTTGAACGGAGCTTCAGCATGTCGCGTAACAGATGCAAAACATGTCCAAAACGTGTGCAGAAGGCCGGCTTTATTGAACTTTATGTTCTTTCTCTCACTTCACAATCCGTCCCGCCTCGCCCTTCGCACCTTCTTCTCTCTCTTCTCAGCCGTGAGAAGTATAAACAACATATTAAAAGAGTGAAACGACCGGATCTTATATATTACAGTTATGTGCGGCATGGCCTTACGGGTTAACCCAAGTGGGCCCTTTTCCCCATCCCATATTTACATGTGTGGCCTTTCGTCTTCTTACATCACAATCTAACGCCTGAAAAGGGCAGACACCATCTTATTCAATGCCTGCCGCATCCCGAAGGTCTTCTTCGTTGCAGGCGTGGATCGTTGCCCTCCCTGCGGTGGGAAATGGTGGTGGGGGTGCTGATCGGAGGCGTTTGACGGCAACGACGAACAATCAGCTTTCGGGGTGGCCTGCCTGAGGTGAGAACAATGCACAGGTCGTTGTTAGGTCCAGGCACCGCATGGACGCGCACCCGACGGTCAGCGTTGACATCAGAGTGGTGTTCGCAGGGCCTGGACTTGCCGCTACCTTCGTTGCACTTCTCGGGTGCTTTGGATTCCTTCCAGGCGAATCGACCAACGATCGAAAGAAGTTTGATGGGTTTGCGTCCTGGTGACTCCTTCTTGGACAACGGAGCGCAAGGCTTCGAGGGGACCTTGAGGTGCGTGTGCTCTCTTGGATGGCGTTGGGTAGTTGGCTGTGTCCGCTCAGAATGCGGGACTGGTGGCACATCATCCGCCGGCCTTTCCTTAGCATCATCGCCGAACTTGCTGTCTCTCCTATCCAACACCGGATGCTTCTCCAGCTTGTTGTCGGGAGCGGGAGCTGGTGTCGCTTTTTCCTGACGTACCGGCCAATCCAGAAAGATGCACTTTCTGAGGCGACTGTGCAGGATAGGACGGTACTTAAGGAACAACCCCGCCCTGGCTTTGGATTGCCTTTCCAGTGCGCAGGAAATGGCAGCACGTTCGGCTTTGCTCATGCGCCGTTCTTCCACTCGAAGACCCGTCTTGCGGTTGCGGACCGAGCTCACACACCGCACAAAATTCTTCCTTCTATCCACCACAGCAACGCATCTGAAATTTTCATGTGGGTGCTGGGAGGAGGTAGCTGGTAGATCGTGAGGCGAACCAGATTCACTTGATGCCTCACTTGTCGATCCAGCACCGAGCACAAGTGAGAGAATTTTTCGGATGACCATCTTCTCCCGCGCTGCGCTGAGCCTTGCCCGAATCGTGTTCTGAGCGCAGACTTTGGGCCAGAAGTGATCCGCAGCTCGTTTCCACACTCTCTCCTCCGAAATAACTCGCTTTGGATACTCTCGAGCTAATACAGCTGGAGAGTTGCGGTCAATGGAGAAGAACCTCTCATCCAACGTTGGGGCACACCGCACGAGGTTGGGGAAGTCCGTCAGAAGCGGGCGCAAATCCTTGGGGCACCGGCAAGTCTTGTTTTTGAAGAAAAGCCGCCTTTTGAAATCGCTGCTGCTGCCACCATCGCCCCCCTTGTTCCGAATTCTCTTGACGTGAAATGCCGCTGTCCCCGCAATGCGGAGCACCTGTTGTGGCGTAAGGTTTTGGTTGCAGTATTCCAGGTGAGCATCCATTTCCGCACGCCGACCAACTTGCTTCGCCGGCGCTGCCGCCTGTTTCTGCTTTTGGTTGTTGATGGATTTCTTTCCGTTTTGGTTATGAATGCGAAGGTATGTGTTTGATGCTCCACAACTCAGAAAAGGGATGTTTGTCACCGGAATGTCGTTTCTTCAGCCTAGCTTTCGTTCCAATAATTGCTCAGTCTTGTTAAAAATATACCAATCCAAATTCTGTTTAAATTTGCAGCACCCATGTCAACGAATTTCAAAAAACAACAAAAAGGCACGAGACCGGATCGTCTTTTCAGCTAAGCTTCTTCTATTCTATCGCCTCGAAACATGGTTCAGTAACCCGTGATCCGTACAGACTTTGGGTTCAGACTGAATCAACAACCCAAACAGAAACAAGGCCGATTGGTAAACACCCGACACATTAAGGAACGCAGTAAGTTGGTTGTTCGACACACTGCCTCAATCAAAAACCAAAACAACCGATTGGTCAATACAAAAACATGTCGCAGGGACTAACCCCAATGAAGACAAGTTGGTTTCGAATTCGGTTCGACATTTTCTTCCAGCATTTTGGGCTGATGATTTACTAAGCAAACTTCGCGAACATTGTACGGAGTACACCCAGAGCTGGGATGAGTGACTCTCCACCATGGCACGCAACTCTTCATTCAGCGGCGCTGAGTCCGGAGTACACGAAGCGAAATCACACCGGGAATGAGAGTGCGCAATTGCATTCTCTGCGCTCTCAATGGCGATAAGAGCGACCTCGTACCGCGACAAGTTCCAGTCCCACTTTAGTTCTTCGAAGCTGTTGGTACCCTGTATGATCATATTTCATCCGCGGCAGATGACAGAAGCGCGTGTATGGGGATCACCTTCAGACACTTTCGGCCTTTGTCGGAATTGATTTCTTCCTATGTATTCTTTCTTTTCATGCTAATGCGTTCTTATTTTCGACGTATATCGAAGCGCAAGTCACAAAAAAGCCCTTTGTCTTCTCTCCTCATCCCTTCCTCCGTATGAAGTACAAAGAACTCATGAAACAAAAAAAGGGGGTATGGAAAAGCAAATCTAGGTACAGGTATTTGGGGTACTTTCGAACGGTTTGACTTACGCAGGTCCCGTTTGGCCGCCCCCCCCCCTTCCTCTCCATCTACTACACACCCCTCCCCAGTCCTTTGCCTCCTTTTAATACGGCATCAACCCCCTCTGCCCTCAGTACCCAAAAATAGCAGAAACCATCTTCTTCACCACCGTCAACGCCCTCCACATCCCAAACGCCTCTCCCTTAGCAGCCTCCCCCTCCTGCCCCTGAAGACGACTCGGATTGTTCCATTGTTGCTGTTGGTGTGTGGCACTCGTCGTCGACGAAGACGAAGAAGAAGAAGAAGCCGATTTATGTGCTCTCTGTGTCGGCTGATGAACATGTTGCCGCACAATCCCCAACTCGTTATTTTTGGTAACAAGAAAGCTAAAATCGTTCCTAGTCCCAGTCCCCACGGTGCGATTGACACGAACACGGCGGACGGTGGTGGGTTCAGAGTGCTTCCCGCGATGTCGGGATTTGATGGTGGTGGGGTCTTTGAATTTTTCGGGGGTGGATTTGGGGTCTTTGGTGGTGGATCGGTTGGCGGCTGGTGGGGGTTTCGTGATTTTGCGGGTGGGGGATCCGACTGGAGACGGAGACGGAGGCGAAGAATTTTCGTTGACACCGAGGTCGAGGATGCGCATGTGCTCCTTTGGGTGGTACTCCGCTGCTGGTGGTGCTTCAACAACGATCCCCATCAACGTTGGAGCCCCAGGAGACAGGACTGGTGTCAAATCATTCAGCGGTTTGCCCTTGCTATCCTCGCTGAATTTGCTGTCACTGCGGTCAAACACTGTGTGCTTTTCCGCCTTCTCCTCCTCCACCACCGGCGTCGATACCTCGTCGCGTGCCGGCCAATCCAGGAATACGCACTCCTTCCGTCGACTCGGCAATATTGGACGGTATCTCAAAAACGACCTCCCAGCCTTCGATCTAGCCTCAAACTCACAGATAAGAGCAGCAAGAACCGCATCGCTTATCTCCCTCTCATCCACCCGAATACCCGTTATCCGATGCCTCGCACACCTAAACGACCGCTCAAATGGCTTCCTCGTCTCCACATCAAAAACACATTGGAAATCGCGATGTGGTTCTGGTGAAGATCCAGCGTTCTGATCATCAGTAGATGACCCAGACCCTCCTGATGCCTTCCACTTTGAAGAACCCCCACCAAACCGAAGCTGGAACTTTTCGCGGAGGGTCATCTTCTCCCTCGCCGCGTTGAGCCGTGCCCGAATCGTGTTGTGTGCGCAGACTTTGGCTAGGAAGCGCTCTGTTAGCCGTTGTCGGAATCTCACCTCGGGGGTGACTCGCTTTGGGTATTCCCGGGCTAGTGCAGCGGGAGAGGTGCGGTCAATGCAGAAAAATCGCTCATCTAATGCTGGGGCACACCGGACGAGGTTGGGGAAGTCTGTCAGAAGCGGGAGCAAATCCTCGGGGCAAAGTCCACCTGAGGACTCGTTCGATCCAAAGAACATCCGCCGTTTGAGTCCATTGAAACCAGCGACACCGATGGGTGATGCTGGAGTCGGTTTCCACGGCTTCCCATCCTTTGTGACGAGCATCATTTTGCCCGTACTGCTGCTGCCACCTCCATCCCCCCCCTCGAGTTCCTTCTTCCTCAACTCCTTTAGGTGAAGCGCCGCCGTCCCGCCAATATGAAGCACCTGTTGCGGCGTCAGGTTTTGTTGACAATACTCTAGGTGGGCATCGAGATCCTTCCGCTGTTGACTATCCAACTTCGACGGTGTTATCGCCCGTTTCTGTTTTTGGGGTTTGGTGGATTGTACCATTGCTGTGTATTTTTTTTTTTCTTCTCTTCGTGTTCGTGAGTGCGAATGAGATGAGAACGGAATATTACTTCACGCTCCAAAATCCAAAAAGTGCAATTTTCCACTTTTGTCCCCTTCCTCAACCAAATACGTGTTCCCTTCTCCCTTGCTTTTTCTCCTTGACAAACGATTCCTCACTCCTCAGTATTTTCGAAACAAAAATCCGCACTATTTACCCCCATCAACATTCGAGTTCAACCCCACAAACAAAAAAACCTTCGAACAAACAAAACACTTGAAAAAAGGAGTAGAGAGTAGAATCGAAAACACACACAGACACCCGGATCGTCCTTTCCTTTCCAATTCTTCTCAAATTTCAAAAAACAAACACAAAAATCTCCAAAACCATTTTGCGAAACCAAGAAGTTGCAACCCGTGATTTGATGATCCATACGAACCTCGGTTTTTCTGATTCAGCCTCAATCAACAACCCCAAAAACATAACAAAGGGAGGATGCTGATTGGTCAACCACGAAATACAAAATGCAACATGAGAGGGAACTAACCCCAATCGCGACAAAGAACGGTTCAACTTGGCATGTACAGTTCTACTTGGCGTGCAGGCGGTTTCGACGGCGTTTTTCTCTGGGGGCTTTGCGCTGGCGAATTGAATCCTCCTCGAACGAAACGGTATTTGGGGTTTGACCATGACTTGGTGTTGCTTACTTCATGACGGTTTCAAACCGACTCTCGAAAATGGTTGTGGTTTGCTCCGGGCGCCGGATGACTGATTCTTAATTGACGGGCAACGTTTTCAATAAAACGACGCGATACCCAGAGATGTCGTCCGAGAACCACACCATTTTTCAACCAAAAGCGACAAGATTCATGCGAGGATGGTAGAGGAGGACTTTTGGTGCCTCACCTTTGACTCCTTTGATGCAGTGCAGGATGTGTGCTTTTTCGTTTGGTTATGGTTGAGCTAACTCAAAGCGCAGTCAGTATCTTTTGTACGGCGATTTCAGTTATGCGTTCCCCTTCACCGTACCCTTCAACATCACCTCAAAATCAATGGTCAATATCCCCACGTACTTCCCAAATGATGATGATGGTAGTACTCTCAACACCAAACCACACACCCCCACCCACCAAAAAAAAACCCACAATCCTCCACACCATCTCTTCACTTTTCATTCCTCAAACACGTCCTCTCAAAATGGGCATCCATTTCCATCTCCAAATCCAATTTTCTATACAAAAAAGAATGGGTATTTTATCAAAAAGCGCAAAGTTGCAAGTTGCAAAGTTACAGTGCATGGTTTTTGTGTTTGTTTTCGTTCTTTGGTTTTCTTGCGAGGGAAAAACACTTTTCCGTGCGGCCCAACAGTGGTAAGATCTCCAACCCAGAACCAGAATCACCGCCGACTGGGTCCACCCATTCTTCCTTTGACAGACCTATACAAAAAACACAACCGAAAATGTTTAAGAAATCATCAGCAATCTCATCGTACTCGTCAGAAGAAACCTAAACCACAAACCCCCCCAACCGCACCCACAAACAAAAAAAAAGCTCACC
>JADGJF010000461.1:0-19818 GCA_027596845.1 Quaeritorhiza haematococci | reverse complement strand
CATTTGTCCCCCCCCACTGCCCACACTTTCTGGCGACCATAAGTATCAGACACTTACATTCTATGAGTAGTTTGCAACTTGGTTCACTTGACTGTCGACGTCTAAAAGGTGATGGTGTAGACCGATGAGGTAAGCGGTAACCGATATACTATAACTTGATGGATGGATTGATAGAGAGCAGAGAGAGTTGATGAGATCAACAGACTTGTTCTATTTTGCGATGTGCTGTGGTGTTGTCAGGGGGGCATCACGGTGCGAGATGGAAGGAAGGAGGGGGGGTAAGAAACAGGGTAACTTTTTAATTATGTGAGGGCATGGGATTGACTGACTTACTAAACAGCGCACACATCAACAACAAGTCAAGACCAAACGACAACGGGGCAAAGAATTGCAAGTGACTTATATATGCGAAAAAGAAAAAGAAAAGCTGACAAAGCACTAAACCACCACCGAAAAGGTTTACGTACCCCACTCGTTCACTTTGATCCACTTGAACCAGGTCAGGGCAATCGCAAGTTGAAAATCGAATTGGTAATCCACTCAAATCTCCACTTTCTTTTGCCTTCTTCTGTCAGATCTTTCTCTCTTTCTCTATTTCTCTATTTCCCCCCTTCTACGATCAAATGGGCTCACTCCCTTCGTAGTTCTCAGTTCCCATTCGAAGTCGGAGAAAGATCTCAGTAAACAGGCGAACTGTGACACTTGTGGGGAAGGCTCACTGCGACTGGAAAGCGTTTGCGGGAAAACTTCTAAAAAAGGAAACTTGCGTTTCTTCGCTTACAAATCCAGACTGTCCCCCAACGACTGTTTCCTTTTTTAGCCTTGTGTTCCTTTGTGTTCAGCATGTAAACTCAATGGGCTTTGCTGCTGCATGCATGCTCCATTCTTTGGAAAAGCCAACCCCGATATTTTGCCGATGCACAACGGATTCGATCATGTGTTACATCACGTTATCCCTTGTTGTCACACACAGATAAGGTTGTGTTTGTACTCCTTTTTTCTTTTGGAAATGGAATTGTTGTACGAATAGAAAGATTTGGAACTCCGACAACATCCACTACAACATCCCCAAGACATCATTCACACCGCACCGCGTACATGGTGTTGACGCTTGTCCGCGACACATGCAATGGGACCATCTGAGCTGACATGCCGCTTTGCTCGTTCTGTCCGAAGACCAAGACAGTTCACAAATGGAAGGAATCGATGCACGCAATTGCGCAGGTGCAATGCTTGAATAACTTTGAATGGCGCCATAAATATCATGGGTAGTAGGGTAGCTATTCGCAGCGGGGAGGTTCCAGATATCATATATCCCAGTTCACCGCGGATAAAAAGACTTTGGTGGATACATATACTTGAACCATGTTCATGTTCCAGCTGTGAACTCGGTGAGCTCTCCCTTGACTCGCTTCTGAGTTTGGATCTGTGTAACATCCCGTTTTTCCCCCAGATCCCCCACTCCTCACGATCGCACTGCATGTGGTTCTGGACGTTGGCAACCGTACTTTCTCTACCTCACCACACCCTCCACGAAAACTATCTGTGCCTTGTTTCGTCAGCGACAACAACATCAACAACAACAACAAGACCGCCCTGCAATGGATCGCTCTTTCCTCCCCTCTCCACGAGTTCGGAATCTGTCTCTTTATTTGAAAGTATCCAGTCCTTACTGTTGCTCTGCTTCTTCGTCTTTTTTTTCTTTTCAAACACACCTTTTTCCGCCTTCACCCCTCTCAATTACCTCCCCATTGCTTTACATTTCGCAAACACTTTCTTGTTGGCCCTTTGCTCTGTACTCAAAGCTAATCCTTGCTTTATCCCGACTTTCTGATCCCCTTCCATATCCCAACTTGGCCGGAGCTGTTCATCATCGGCCGCCTCTAGCAAATGCAACCACTACTGCCTGGCAACTCGCGCCCTCAATCAAAAGATACACCGCGGTGGCCTCTTCAGAGAACTCGTAGTTGTTCCCAGCTTCGACCTCCTTTTCAACACATATCTCAATTTGCCGGAGCTGTTCATCCTCGGCCGCCTCCAGCAAAAGCAACCACTACTGCCTGGCAACTCGGCACTCAATCAAAAGATACACCTCAGTGCCCTATTTAGAGAACTTTGAGCTTTTTAACCAGCTTGGACCTTATTCACAACACCAACTTGATTCGTGCCTTCGAATTCTACTTCAGGCTTCACTTCAGCCACGATGGCAGCAACAATATTGACCCTACCGCCGTCCGTCGATCCACAATCTCACACCATCAACACATAATATGTCCAACTGCTCCTCCCGCTCCTTCGTGAAGCAGAGCATTCCGACCCGCCTACTTTGCTCCTGTCCCTCCGGATGAAATCTGTGTGCAGGCCCAGCAAGCGCCTCTTCGTCTTCACCTTCATTGACAAGATGGTCAATCAGCAACGCGTGGCTTTTTCTTTCTTCTTCGAGGACTTCAACCGACCCCGTCCTATTGGTCGCGAAATCGACCCATCCAAGATCCCTGACCGCACCAGAATGGGGTCCCCAACATGACCAATCCACTACTTAATCCACCATCTCCCCCTCACGTCCTCACGTTGACTCCATCAAATCGACCAAGCAATCGCGAGGCACGTTACTACAGCTCCAAACGATGTCTTATTCGAATGCAGTGCTCATGCTTCCCTTCGTCGCCTTCAGCTGCTGGGATGAACTCTATGACGACAGATGATGTGGGCTCGAATTTGCCATCACGCACCCTCGTGATGTTATGTGCATATGATACATCGCCGTCCCTTCTCCCGCGTTCACGCCGTCGCCGACACTGAGCATATCCATTAGTACTAACTGGCAGAACATACTTCGAAACTCGCCATATCTTCCGAATCCTCTCACTTCATATCATTTAAATCTCAAACCGCAGATGAAGCTAGGTTTCCCCTTCACTTCCCTTCTTGATTTCGTCTTACTTCTGTTCTTGCAATACTCTCAACCTCCATAACGTTGTTTATAAATTCCATAACGTTCTTTATTAATAGATCACGCCACGGATCGTTGAAAGATCCACGATATCTGTTTCGGAAAGTATAAAACACCTCGTCTACGCCTCTACCGCTACCTCCCCTGCTTCATCCACTTCTGTTGTTCTCTTTCTTTTTCTTCTTTTAGACGCCTGATAGTGGTGGATCTGGACTTCCTGCCTCGTTTTGGTTGGCGACTCCGTAGTAGGTTTCTGTTGTGCAGTTGGGAAATATTTGCTACTCTCGATCTCGCAGTAGAGCTGGGGGGAACCTCCGGCCGCGGTTTGGGATCAGGTTTGGGATGATCGTTATGTTGGTGGGGAACGTCAACGTCGTGATCGAATGCACTTGCTCCACCTATTGCGACGGTCACCTCCTTCTCCTTCAAACTCTTTTCCCGCATCATCCCACCACCACTCTCCTTCACCCTCAAGCTCCACCCATCTCCGCGTTCATCCTTGTGCGCACATCCAGACAGGATTTAAAGCTGTCTGATGGCGTCCTAACGCTCCTCCACCCATCGCAAACTTTCTTCCCTTTGAAACATAATCCTCCTCCTTTTCGACATTATCCCAGCACTTTCGTCCAACATAACGATCATCAAGCACGTTTTGGAATTTGTCAAAATGTTATTTTACGGCATGGTGCGCTTCGACCTATTATTGTCCCATGTAAAATGACACGAACCAATGTCTCTGACGACCCACGGAATCATGACGGGAGGAGACGCCTCTTTGAGGATGCGCATGACGGGTCAGATGACGGGTAGTGTTCTTGCCTTGTTCTTTTTCAGAAAGCGCAGGATGAGATAGCTCGTCTGCCCGGATGACATCCCAGCGGAGGTGTCCGACTCTTGTATTGGTTGATTTGTATTTCTCACAACATTGCGGGGAAAAACCAAAATAACCTGTCAACATCTTCATGAACCTTCTCGTCTGGAGCTGGATACTTAACGTTGCCAGAGCATGTTCTCAGAAAAGCTAGCACCATCACCGCTCCACTATACATAGCTACACGCATAGAATTCCGAAATCAGGCCGACATCCCCTTCCACATTTACCTTCAAAGTGCAAGAAAAGCGGCTCGATGAACATCCTGATTCTATCCTGGATTCTATGAATAGATGCCATCCTTGTACTTCACGGCTACCACCAGCTCCATTCCTTCTGTTATTTCTCGTATGAACTCGTGCCATCTCGAGTATAAATAACAAACAAAACTGACTTGGCAGGCCTGGCGTGGAGAGAAACGGAAAGTGAGACAAAAATGGTGGAAAGTACTGGGGGCCCCCAGCATTTGGCATCGTTCAGGTCGTTGGAAAGGAGGAAATCCAAAAACACAAAAAAAATAAAAAACCATTTGAACTTATGTTTTCCCTAGTTTCCTCTGTTGACTCAGCGGAAGGTAGCGAAGTCAGCTCCGTTTGGCTGCGAAGGTTCACGGCTGGCTCAATTTGTGACTTTGGCCATTGTGAGTTTAAACTTCAGTTTTCCCGGACAATCTCTCCGATGAGCCTGTTTGCTCGCATAGGGTTTTCGTTTTGGTGCTCAAGTTCTGGGTGGGTTCGAACCAGAAGATTCTCGCGGCTGGACGCTGGTATTCTGTTCTGTGTTCCATTAGTACCTGCCTTGGTGCGGGGCAAAACCTCCACAATGAGAAAGGCCACGAAGGTCCAGATGAAGGTCGAAGCTCTAGAAAAAGAGCACCACCTCCTCCGGCAGTTTCTCTTCGAAACCGTCGGCGTCGTTTCGAATACTCTCCAGCACCAAAACGACCTCGTGGCGAATGACGTGGAGCGACTCCGAAATCTGCTCGACCAGGCTCAGCACATCATTACGAGTACACTCACGGGACTTCGAGATGAGGTTGAGGAAGCGAAGAATCGGCATACAGAGCGACCTGCAACGGAAACTGGTCAAGATGGAAGTGTCACTCGTAGGGCAATGGTGGAGACGGACAATTCTATGCAGCACCAAAGGTTACCCCCCAGAACTCTTGCGACTTATCTTCAAGATTGTCAAGCACACCTCTCCTCAAGTTCTGCTTACCTGCACCCTCATCAACAAATCCTGGTCAATAATCGCGCGGGAACAACTCTGGAAACACCCCTCGACCTTTAAAACCGACCCCGTCCGCGAGCGAATTCAAGAAATCACACTCTACTACAAGCGTACCTCTCGAAACTCTTCGAAGCGAGAACGAACCGAAAAGGTTGGGATGCCTCTCGATTCGTCGATCGGGGCTCTCTGGACTTTAGAACGCTGGGTCTTGGGCACTGCCAGCTGGAGCACTAAGCGGAATTGTTCCCAAGGTTGACGAAGTTATCCCTATATGAGATGCCGAGGTTCGGGGATTTAGCGGTTCCGATGAGGCAACGTTGTGGAAATCTCCGGTCACTGAAGATGTGGCACATGGACGGGCGATATACAGGTGGGGAGTTCTGGACGGTGGGAGAGGACTACGATCGGATACAGGCGAGATTGTTCTTCTCTCAGCTCCACAAAATATCATGGAAACAGTGCCATCCCTTCGATGCATCCGCAAAGCAGGTATTCCTGGACTCCGCACATCCGGACCTGCGAATTGTACACTTTCCTGCCAGTTTAGCAGAACCAACTCTGATGCGCTACTTGCCGCGATGTTCCTCTGATCTGCGAGCCATTCGCCTGGATCGAACACTACTGACGGACTTGGCGTGGCAGGTGTTGGCGGAGACATGTACAGGGTTGGATGAGTTTCAGTTGCTGGAATGCAATGTTACGCGTACTTATGGGATTAGGCGGTTCATTGAGCTAAGGGGATCGGGGCTCAAGTGTCTCTACTTACTCAGTTCCTTGAACGTTGATCGGTCGTTGTTGCAACACATCACCCATCACTGTCCCGCCTTGGAGATTTTCCATGTGTGACCTTTAGCGCAGACGGGGGATCAGGAGTCGCAACCGGACATCGATGGCGTCGTGGATTTCCTTCGCGGACCCGTCGGACCAAAGCTTTGGCGCATCACACAATCGTTCGATTGGTTCAAGAAAGTACTTGAGGCTGTTGCAGAGTGTTGCCCCCGTATGCGACTCATTCTGGTCCCGATGGATGTGGACTTCTTGGACGAGGGGAAGACTGAAGCGCTTGAATTGCCTGATAAGTTGAGGGACAAGCTTCGGAAGGGTTGCAAGGAGGTGAAGGTGTTGACCGACGCCAGCTTCGCCATTATGGTGCCGGATGAAGTGTTTGCAAGTGAGGTTTGATACGAAGACAGACAGCCATTTGGGCTTGTACTTGACCCCTAATGTATTGTGAACTTGATGTTATTGTGATTCCCAACGCGTGTGGGACTGAGAAAACCAAAGTTGTAGACAGATTACCTTGCTTGTTAACTTCGTTGAATTGATGTGGGTCACGACTCACAAAGACGGGAAGCACGGACCTTTTGATTTTCATCTTTTCCAAAGTATATTTTTTGCTGTTTTATACTAGTTTTTGGTTCTTCCACAAGTACAAGACCATGTTCTCAAACTTAACATTAAATAGGGGGCGGCGGTGAACCCATTCACTCTCTCCTATCCTTCAACCAAAAAAGACTATTTCAAGTTTCTTGAATTTGCTTGAATTTGCAACATATCTGTCCATATCAGAAAATTTCCACATTCGAAGGAAAGAAAGAAGGAGGGAAAAGGGAAAAGAGAGGGACTAGTGGAAGAGGAGCAGAGCACAGCGAAAACACGAAAACGAAAAAAACAAAACAAAAGTGAAAACAAGGAACGGAAGGAGACAAAAAAGGTCGGCGTGCAGCAGGGGCCACAACTGCGGCACACATCCAAACAAAAAGAAACAGTAAAGAACAAGGTCGGCGTGCTTGCAGGGCCACACTGCTACACACTTCGCTTGTTAAAAGGTGAATTAACAAAAAAAAAGAACGAGAAAAAGAGTACAAAGAAAAAGTTATCCTGAAATTACAGTTCGTCGTGGATATGGGACTCCAGGATTCGGTCGTCCGCTTCGACGCTATCCACATTTGCAGTCGATTCGTCAACAACACCTTCACCCTCGACACCCATCTCCACAGATTCCGCCTGCTGATGATGCTCTTGTGACGACGGTGGAGGCACATCCATGGTTTCTACAGGGCTCACAATAACCGTCGTCGAAGTCGGTTCTTCCACAGCAGGCGTAGCCGAGGTGTAAACAAACGACGTCACCTCAACGACTCTGATATCAGCTTCGGGGTACGTTTCCTCCTCGTCATCCCCAGCCGATTCATCATCCTCTTCACTTTCTTCAACCTCGACACGTACACTTTCCGACGGTGCAGGGACGGAGGTAACCTCAAGCGAATCTGTTACAACAACTTGCGGTTCCTCATCACTCATCTCGAAGGCGGCCGTAAGCACGGGCTCACCAACAGGGGGTTCGCTTTCAGTGTTGGTGGTAGTTGGAACCATAGTCGGTGGCGGAATCGCCGCGGTAACCGACGTAGTAGTCGTTGGCTTCACATCTGCTGAGGATGCACCAGCGGCATTCCCACCATTTTCGACTTGCGGCTGCTGTTGCACAGAAGCCGTCGGGGTCACGGCAGCAGAAGATGGTGCAGCCGCTGTCGTAGTAACTTGGTCAGCTCCACTCGGAACAACAATAGAGGCAGCAGTGGCAGCATCAAACCACGTGCTGTTTTTCCAACCCTTCGTACGCGAGGCCAAAATCTTCCCCGCCGCATCGGCAGGACCCTCATCTTCCAAAACGGCGGTGTAGTCATGGTCGACGGACGATTTCGGGGCCGGCGGAGCTTCAGTAGCGGGTTCGAGTTCCATCCACAAAGATCCACCCGAACCAACGGGGGCTGGAGTTTGCGGTGCCTTCTGCTGCTGCGAGCTTGGATATGCCGCTTCCTTTAGCACGGCGTCCGCTTTTTCCGCACCTGTGTTCGTGATGGTAATGGCGGGCGGCTGCGGTGTGCGCTGTTGTTTGGCTTCGTAAACCACATCAGGTGTTTTCTGTTCAGGCGCTGCAGAAACAGTTGTTGGTTCCATCTTAACTTCCGTCTCAACTGGCGGTGCAACAGTTTCCGTAGTCGGTGTCTCCACAACCGCCGTGATCGGAACATCTTCTTCTTTCGGCTCTTGAACAACCACATCACGTTCGGCCAAGTTTGACACAACAGTCTCTTCAAAAACTTCCATCTGATCGACAACCGTAACTGGTTCATCCTTCACTGGTTCGAGTGTTGGAGCTGGGGTAGACTCGGTCATGGCGGGAACATCATCAACGACTTGTGTGGAAAAAGACTCGGGTGTAGGCTGTTCCACAACAGACTCAGTAACCGCGGGAGTATCAACCACAGTTGGCGTTGGTGTCGGAATCTCGCTCTCAACAATAACGTCCTCAACCTTGACAACCGGCTCAACGGTTGGCTTAGCTTCGGGCTGTTGTTCTTCCAAAACGGTCGTCGTGGGGACAGCTGCCACGATAGGTTGCACCGATTCAGTTTCCTGGGCTTGAACAGACACCACGGGAGTCTGCGGTACAACTTCTACGATGGTTTGAGGTGAAGGGATAGTCTCGACCGACGACACAGCAGGTTCTTCTTGCACAACACTGGAAGCCACAGCAGGCTGCTGACGATCCCAAGGTCTCCTCATCCTCTCCCTTCCACGCACGGAACCTGTCGACCCATCGGTATCAGCATCCTGTTCAGGGACTGCAGTCGGCTGAGCGACCACGGATGAAGTCGTGTCTTCCTTCACGTAAGAATAGATCGGCGGTGGGGCAGGACGCTGTGGGACTGACACGGGTTGATACGGAGGTGGGACGTACGTAGCAGCGTTCACTGCAGATGACGACGACGAAACAGAGTACTCTCCAGAACTAATGGTGGGTTCCGTTTCGCGGACTTCAACCGGTTTGTTGTTGTTCACATCAAACATCGAAACCCTCCTCACAAGGCCCTTCAAATTCTTGACCACCATTTTCCCGTTCCTGCGAACTTGCGGCCATCCCGTCTCCATAACCCAACGACCACCATGCAAGGCTTTTGGTACACTCCACTGGATCCATTGCATCCAAACATCGCGGGCTTGGTCAATACGTTCTGCCACTTGAAGCGGTTCGCAAACGGAGGTGTGGACGATGAGAGCGGCTTCTTCGCTTTGGATGAGTTTGGCGAGGTCACGTTGCGGCATTGTGCAGGTTGCATGGAGGGTTGATGCTGCGAGGAGGAAGAGAACCACGAAGGTTCCGATGAGGCCGAGGATGCGACGGAAGATTGATCGAGTGGACGACCGGTTCTTCAAAGCCTGCATCAGATACTAAAAATGGAGATTGTGTTAATTGAATGACCCATGGTTGCACCACCAAACAACTTTGGAAGGCATCCATGCAAACGAAGAACGACGCACAAAAGCAACACTTACTTGCATATCCTTCTTCGACAAGCTTTTCCCCTTTCCACTCTTCTTCCCGAACACATCATCCCACCCAAACGGTTCCTCCTCAACCGGTGTCCACGGTTCCGCATACTCAATCCCACCAAGTCCAAACATCTTATCAGCCGGTGCACCCGGAGCCGAAACATGCCCATACGTTATCCCATTCATCGCGCCGTACACAGTTCCAAGTGCCGCAGGTGTGGTCGCCGTGGATGTCGTCGTGGAGGAGAGGACCAAGGTTGAAGGCCCAGCAACAGCAGCGCTAGGTAGAGGTGGTCGACCCATCGTGGTTTCATGACCCGCAGCCGCAACAACAGCAGTCAAACCAGTCGCGCTGGTGGCGCTGTTTCTCCGAGACTCGACGCTTGGAGTCATACTCGCCTTGCGGGACGCAGCGGCGGCAGCCGACGACGGTGGGAGAGGTGGTGTCCCAGTGCGTGGTGGTAGACTGCTGCTACGAACACTGCTGCTGCTGACAGGCATATCCTCAACGAGAACTTCTCGAACCACATTCATTTTCATCTTCGTAGTTTCAAGCTCGGCACGCACAGCCGCCAATTCCGCCTGCAAAGCAGTGACCTTCTCGTCGGAAGCGTTCGCCACGGCAGCTTCCTTGACCGTCTTCTTACTGTCATAAGCACTAGCAGCATCGCGTTGTTGAGTGGACGATGTGTAAACCGAAATCTCCATCTGCGTACCACTCACACTCTGCTGTGCCGTACTGTCGTATTCATAGTAAGTTCCAGGAGCCGCAGCCGCAGCCGCAGCCGGTCCCATAATGGCTTCAAGCCCAGGCATGGACGACAACCCATAATCGCTGTACCTCCTCCCCAAAGCAACCAATTCGACTTCCAACGCCCTCCTCGCAGCTTCTTCGTCCTCCAACCGCAGTCTCGCAGCCGCAAGTTGAGCCCGCACGACATTCAATTCGGATTTGAGTACTTTGAATTCCGCGTCCAAGGGTTGTTGTGTTGAGGTCAACTGAGCAGGGTTGTTCAGATCGGTACTCTGAGCGGAAGTGCTGGATGCGTTGTGGAATGTTGTAGATAGTGCCCTCTTCAAGACTTCGCGCGGAGTCTTGCTGGCAACCTCAACAAGCGCCGCACGAGCAACCTCAAGCTCGGCCTGGGCCATAGCCAAATCAGCACTGATGGCAGCCCGCTCTGTTTCCGTGTTGACCATCGGCCCAGACTTGTGTGGAGACGTGGACACCGATGACGGCGATGCCCCAGCTCCGACACCACCGGTAGCCGAAGAGCCAACCAACCCACTCGAACCCCTCCTGGCCGTACTAGCCGACAAAACGCTAGGAATCTTGACCATGGCATCCGAAAGTGCAACCCGCGCCGATTCCAGTTCCTGCCTCACATTCGTGAGCACAGACTCAAGTTGGCGTTGTTGCTCCTTCATCAGCCGTTGCCTCTGGCGTCGGGCCTGGAGTGCTCTGGCCTTGCGGCTCTTTTTGATGGGACTACCGCGCCCGCGTCCGCGCTTCTCGCTCCCGGATTCACTTGCAACCGAGCCAATCCCTTCGACGGAGATCGGAGCCAGATAGCCATCTGCAGCGGCGCCAGTGGTGCTCGTCGCACTCCGAGCCGCACCACCCTCCGCATCACTAACGGCCCCTCCATCTGTCTCCCCATCCTCATCGGTGGTGTAGGCAAGTCCATCACTTTCACCCTCGCCATCGAGCAACTCGTCATCGCCAAAATCTTCTTCATCGAAATAGTCATCATCCATCTCGCCCGTAAGTTCCGGGTCTAACTCAGGGTCCCCGCGCATTTTGGCTTCAAGGATCCCCTTTTCAGCGAGCGCGACTTCGAGCTGCATTCTCAACTCCTCATTCTGGAGTCTCAAATCCGAAATCACTGAGAGCGATCCTGTGGGGTGATCCGCTCCCATCATTTTTGCCGGCGAGGATGGCGACATCGAAGAAGGTGTACCGGCGGTGGCAGAAGCAGGACCAGTAACGGCCTCCATTCCTTCGAGGATGCCCACCAATCCCTTCTTCAATCCAGCCAATCTAGACCTCAGAACTCCGCATTCCTTTACCGCCCCCACGTACCTCTCCCTCGACTCAACCAGCTCAGCCCTCATTTTCTCCACAACACTCTCAACCCCAACCATCCTCGAAACCTCCCCTTGCAACCTCATTACCTCCCTTGCCGAATCCGCATACCGTACTTCCAACTCCGATCGTCTCGCATTTGATACGTCGAGTTCAGCTTTGAGACGGCGGAGTTCGAGCTCCTGAGTATTGTACTCATTCTGGAGGTTGTTGTGCGACGTGGTAAGAGTCATCAGCGACTGGTTGGTCGTACTGAGGCGGTTGACGAGAGGGGCCACAAGCGGGTGAGTCGGGACGGTGAGTGCAGCCAACATTGCCCCATCCGTGTTCACCTCAGCGGCATTCGCATTTATCGATGTGATGATGTTGGAAGCGTCAGCGGTGTTGAGGCATCCCAGAGCGTCAACCTTCGGATCCCACTCGACTTCAACCTCCACAAACACCAGTCCGTATCCGCATCCGGAAGCACCTGCGGCGTCACCACCAACCCCCATGGTAACAACATCCAACAACTTCACCAAGTCGTCCATGTCAATGAGCGATTCGAATCCAGCCCTCGGTTTAGACCAGTTAAGTGTCGCCCCACCCGACATGTTCTTCGACACAATCTTCTCCCTCTTCTTTTTTTCAATGGTACCATAGTAGTACGGCGGCTGTCCAGGCGGCTGTGGTTGCGAGGGATCCTCCCAAATCTTCACATCCTCCACGGACCCTTTGAACAACGAAACCGTCAACGACGCAAACGACCGGGTCCACAATTCACCCAACATATGTTCGAAACCCGAAAGTATGGGAACGATTTGGGCAGCCAAACGACGACCAGGTGGCTTCTCGGCTTCGGAGGATTCGGATGGTTTGTCCGACGGCTGAGGGTCCTGCGAGTACATGACCATTTGCCATCCACACTCCCTCGGGCCAAAGATCTCTGATGCGACATTGACATACGGCATGATCGCTCCATTTGATGCATTAGCGTTGTCGGCGTTGTCGTCGTTCTTTGACAAGGGAATTGGGATGTACACACCCCAAGGAGGAAGCGAGCACGACGCAACCCCCATCTGCACATCCCACTCAATTTTGATCTCAATCACCATGGTCCAATCATTCCGCAGGGTTCGGATCCTCTCCAGCCTCATGTCGACGTTCTCAACGTCATCGATATGAGCACCTGGTGGCTTGAACAGGAACGATTGATGAAGCAGATCTGGGAACCCCCATCCAGTCCTCTTGGCATGGAACCCTTCAAACGGATCGTTGGGATCTTGTCCGATCTGAGCCGTTGCAAGTTCGTCCCACTGCCCGACTGTAGCTCCTTTCAAACCCTCCGCTTCTTCATCAACGTCTTGCCCCTCTTGCTTCTTCTGGTCCTCCTCCCCTTCGACAACATCGGGAAAGACTCTCCTCATCGTAAAGCTGAACGCTTTCGTCGGGCGCCTCCACGACTCTCCACTAGCAGTCTCCCTCGCATTCTTCAACGGCCGCAAGAACCCGCTCATGTGGGTACCCTTTGCGAAACCAGCACCGTGAGGGTACACGACCGCCTGCCACCTCCAGTCCTCAGGACCAAACGGGATGGAAACCAATTTCGACTCGCAATGCTTGTTTCCAGCCTTGATGCGTGGCTCTTGTTCGTAACCGGTTCCTTCCGTTCCCGCACGGTCCTCTTCGATTGCGGTAAGCAATCCGGTGTTGATAAGGAACTTTGGAATGATCCACTCAAACTGCACCGACAACCGGTTCGGGGCTGACGTCACATTGTACTTGCCACGCCCGCTTTCAATACCACTCGACGCCACGATCGTTCCGTCAATGTCATCTCCAGGCTCCGGACCCTGCCGAACCTTCGTGTTGGTAACGCCGCCCGCTAAAATCGCCGCAACCTCGAGGCGTTCACTGACTTCAGCCTTGTTAACGCCTTCATTTCCGAGAGTCACATATTTCGGGGCTGGTGTTCCTGGAGCGGGTGGGTACGGGTAGTATGCTGAGTTGGGGAGCGATATGGGGTCCTCAATGGAGGTTATCGATGATGCAGACGAGTAATTGTTACCATGGAACGGATGGTGCCGTGGATAGTACAGTTGGTAGTCGCTTTCGTCGGCAGTGGCATCAGTCGAGACCGCTTGCTGCTGGCCGTCACCGTAACCGAAACCTTCCAATTCAACAACACCCATATCATATCCAGTCGCACCGGCATCCTCGACACCGATACCTCCCTCGGCGTCCAGTTCTTGTTGCTGGGTCGCGTCGCCTTGCTGATTCACATGCCCGTACCAACCATCGTAGCTCGTCTGCTGAGTCTCATCCGCAGGGGCACCACCTTCAGCGTCGACATTGAGTTCCTGTTCGTGCTGTTGATTTGCGTCGCCTTGCTGACCCATCTGTGAGTGCCAGCCATCGTAACTGGTCGGCTGGATCTCATCAGCAACGGCACCGCCCTCAGCATCAAGTTGTTGTTGTTCCTCATTCACATAGCCTTGCTGATTGATCTCCGCGTGCCAGCCACCGTAACCCGCTTGTCGAGTCTCCTCGGCAGGGGCACCGCCCTCGGCGTCGATGTTCAGTTCCTGTTGTTCGTTGGCACCACCCTGCTGATTGATCTCCGCGTGCCAGCCGCCATAACTCGCCTGCTGAGTCTCATGGACAGGGACACCACCCTCCGCATCAACAACCGGTTCCTGCTGTTGATTCATCTCCGCGTGCCAGCCACCGTAGCTCGCCTGTTGAGTCTCGTCGGCGGGGACACCACCTTCGGCATTGATGCTCAGTTCCTGTTGTTCATTCGCACCGCCTTGGGGATACCAAGCCCCATGGCTCGCCTGCTGAGTCTCATCGGCAGGAGCACCACCTTCGGGGTCGACGCCCTGATCCTGAGGTTGGGTCGCTTCACCTTGCTGATTCATCTGCGGGTACCACGGGGCGTAGCTCGCCTGCTGGGTCTCGCCCATGGGGACACCACCTTCCGCATCGATACTCAGTTCCTGTTGCTCGGTCGCACCACCTTGTTGACTCATCTGTCCGTGCCAGCCGCCGTAACCAGCCTGTTGAGTCTCCATAGCAGGTGCACCACCTTCGGCATCGACAATCTGTTCTTGTTGTGGGTTCGCATCAGTTTGTTGGTTCATTTGCCCGTGCCAGCCGCCGTAACTCGCCTGTTGAATCTCATCCGCAGGGGCACCACCTTCAGCATCGACGATCTGTTCTTGTTGTTCGTTCGCAGCACCTTGTTGATGCATCTGGGCGTACCAAGGGGCGTAACTCGCCTGTTGAGTCTCACCCGCGGGGGCACCGCCTTCGGCATCGACAATCTGTTGCTGTTCTTGTTGTTGACTCGCATCACCTTGTTGATTCATCTGCCCGTACCAGCCATCGTAACTAGTTTGCGCCTCCGTGGCACCGGCACCGCCCTCAGCATCCTGTTCCGTTTGCTGGTTCACATCGCCTTGCTGATTGTTGGGAGCTTCCGGGTACCAATTGCCGTAACCACCCTGCTGCTGCTGGGTCTCGGCGGCGGTACCTTGGTAGTTGAATCCTTGTTGTTCCTGTGATGAGGAGTCTTGTTGGTTGTTTCCGTAAACGTAAAAAGGAGAGTATCCATTCATCTGTACAGACACACCAATGGATGTATCGCCAGTAGGGACAGCCGCGGTTGTGGTCGCACCACTGCCGTCCTTATCGCCGACCAACCCGCCCGCATCCGGAGCGTTGGTAGTGGCAGCACCGCTACCATCACCGTTTCCGTACTCGCCGCCATTGAACCCGTCGTAAGCAACAGATCCGGCCGAGGTGGTCACTGCCGAAGTGTTCGTGTACGAGTTCCAGTTGCCGGTGGGTGGTGCCGGCACAGCAGCAGAGGTACTTGTGGTGGCGGTGTTACTTGACGATGACGATCCATAAAACGAATCCATGCCGTAGGTACCCGATGTGGCGGTCGGGAACGGATCCGCCAGGGGGTCGACTTTTGTTGGAGAGTTTTGTTGGCTTGACGGGGCGGATGTTTGGAAAGGAGGTGGTTGGAGGTGCAATGGTGACTTTTGTGGTTCTTGGGTCTGATTCTGAGACGGAACATTGCCGTAAGGGGGTTCTAGTTGTTGCTGCCCTTGGTCGTACCATGATTGTTGCTGTGTTTGGTATGTGTACGACTGTTGCCCCTGGTTATAATCGGATCCAGGAGCCTGGTAGGGTGATGTTTGAAATCCGGGTTGCGATTGGGGAAGTTGTGATTGGGACGGATCCACCGGAAACTGTTGCTGGGGCTGCAACGACTGAGGGGAGGAAGCCGATAGGGGAACCTGTTGTGGCTGCGGGTTCCCGTCGTCGGTGACTTGTAGGGGTGTTGGGAGGAAGGGGTTTGATGTCGGCTGTCCCAGATGGGTTCCCGGCCGATGCTTTGAAGGTCGTTGCCGAGGAGCAGCCCGGAATGACGATGTGGCCCCCGGTGCGGGGGGTCCAGCTGGTGGGCCCTGTGGCGGGGGGGAGGGGGGGCGGGGTTTACCAGCATCAGGCTTCCCAGCGTCGTAGGATGAGTAGACGGAGGCGGGGGAAGAAGGGGAGGAGGAGGAAGGGGAGTCGGTGTACGGCAATGCGACTGTTGATTGGAATTGGATGGCGCTGAGAGTTGCCAGTAAGGCCGATGCCGTCAATAACGTCTTCATCTTTTCTTGGCAAGTGCAATTGTAAACGCGGGCGGGGTAGCGCGGGGAGGCGGGTTTGTGAAAAGAGTCAAAGATCTGCGAGGGAATATGTGGGTTTTTGAAAGTTTATTATAGAGTAGCGGACCTTGAAAAATACACAACGCCGCCACGATTGAGTACGTAGAACGTGATGGGGGGGGGACCACGAGGACAATGGAGAGCGGAAACTTTTCGGTATGTGGAAGGAGGAAAGCGAAATGTGATGAAAGGAAAGCCGCGCTGTTGAACGAATTTTTCGGTTTTTTCGGGCTGGTAATGGGGTGGTGGGGCGGCCATGTGACTTTTCCGTAGTTTAATTATTGCAGTAAATTTTCGCTTTTCTCTCTGGGATTTTCTTCCGTCTTCATGTCGTGGAGAGGCGGAGGCGCTCTGCATTTTCTTGAATGGAAATGGTGGAATTGTGGGCTCGCTGGGAGGGTTAAGAGGAGGTAGCGCGCATGTGGGTTGAATGAGAGGGATGACAGATGGGAGAGCGCGGGTTTTTCCAAATCTGAAAGAAAAGGAAAAAATTTGGGTTGGCGAATATTTCAAAGGGAAAATCTTTTTGGGATGGAATTTTTTTAGGTGGTGGATGATCGTTCATTTCATCATTTATGCGGCATTTTACACTTGCCATTTGATCTCGTATTTTTATTCTGGATTTCCGCTCGGGCTTCACTATTAACGTGGTTCTTGTTGGGATGGAGGTTTGGTACGTAATTACGGCATCTGGATTCCAGTAAACAGGGAAAAAACGTCCGGGCAGCTTTCGTATTGTATTTTCAATTGGGAGAAAAAATTGTCGAAATGCGCGGTTAGGAGGATTTTCATCTAGATTTTGGACTATTCATTTTGCAGGCCGCCTGCCTACGCATGCATGTACGCCGCGGCGCCGCTGAACCCCACACGTGAGGCGGTGGTAGACGCCGTCGCATTTTTGATGATCATGTGTGCGAGGTGTGCGCGGCCGATACATTTTTGATGATCATACACACGCCGATGTACATGCGCAGGTCAAGGTCGTTGAATGGTCAATGAATGGTGTTGAATGCATTCAGTTGCAAGGTGAGGGAATTGAACCGCTACTGCACTGTGCCAAACTGTATCGTTTGACGATGGGAATGAAAATGGGAACCAGGAAACCAAATCTTGGAGGCAAGGGAACAAAGGCAAGCACGCCTCTTCCCGGTCTCTTCCATGTCTCTTCCCAGCGTCTTCCCGGCGCTCTTGGTGTGTGAGTATTGTGAGTAACTGCGAAGACTGTGAAGCATCCTCATACTGAGGGTTGGTTTATGGTGGTAGGAACGCAGTCTGTGTAGGGTTTGTGAGGAGGGAGGGAAGTAAGGTGAGAGACAAGGAGGGTTTGTCGACAGTCCCAGTCACAGTCACAGTCCCAGTCACAGTCAGGTTGCCGTTGTCGGTTGTCGGGTGTCTCGTTGGTTGTGTTGAGTGTTGTTCTGGGACTTGGTTTTGCGGCAAGAGCGCTCGTCGCGGTTCGCGGTGGTTGCAAGCAAGAAGCAAGCAAGAAGCAAGCAAGAAGCAAGAGGAAGCAGCAAGGGTAGGTAGGTATGGAATGGATCTGTGAGGGTGTCTTAGTGAGAGAGAGAGAATTGGAGAGTTGAGTTGAGTTGAGTTGGATGAAACAAAACAAAAAACACAAACGCGTTCCCAGTCTCGGTCTCAGTCTCAGTCTCAGTCTCAGTCCCAGTCCCATTCCCATTCCCAGGTCCAATTCCCATTCCCAGGTCCAGTCCCGCGCCCAAGAACAAGAACAAGAACAAAAACAAGAAAAAAAAAATTTTCACCTTTGTGCGTCAGAGTTTGTAACCACCACACCACACCACAGTCGTCCTCGAGTGAGCGCTCGCGTTGCCTTGAGCCATCTGTGTACACACGCACACGCACCTGCGCCCGTCCTTTTTCCTTCTTTGCTCTCACTCTTGCTCTTGCTGCTGACACACATTTATTCCATTCCTTATATTATTATTATTGGTTCCCGCTCCTTGGTCCAGACTGGTCTGGTCCTTGTGGTTGGTTGGTCGTGTAAAAATCTGGCAAATACACTCCACTCCACTCCACTCACACTCCTTCCCTCCTTTCCCAGTTAAACGTGTTTCATCTTCTGCCATCCATCCTCGCATCAAAATGAAAATCTTTGAACGTTTCTGTTTTGGGTGTTTGTGGGCGGGTGCGCGGGAATCGATTCACACTTCACAGTTGCATCCATCCGGTTTTGTTTTAGGGTTTCATATATAACCCCATCTCGCTCTAATCCCCACTCCACTCCTTCCAACAACACCACAACGCGACGACCAACACCCACTTTAGACTTATAGACGTCCTCCCTCCCACCTTAGACTTACCACATCTACATACCCCAACAACAACAACAACAATGGCCCGCCTCACCCACAAATCTTCCTCCTCCACAATCCTCCGCTCCTGGTCCTCCCTCACAACATTCCTATGGATCCTCTTCTCCGCTCCTCACGCCGGTGCTTCCTGGAGGTCTCCACACTCTTCACCTTCAATGCAACCCACTCAAAATTCCGCTTCCTTCCTCTCAACAAGTGATTTCATTCGTCGTGCTGGTTCACAAAATGCTGCCGCGGCGCCGCTGGGAGGCGCGGGACAAAGTGTTCCCTTTGGATTCATGAGGACTGCACCGCAACTTCCGAAACTCGTTGCTTTGAGGGCACCCGCCATGTCCGTCGACGTTCCTTTCCATCAACCGACGCTTTTTGACAACATGATGACTTCCACTTACACCACCACCACCACCACCACGACCGCGACGGCCAGTCCCTGTGCCTCCGATATGACCAGGACCCCTTTCGAATCATCCTCCACCGTCACTTGGTCTTCCGGTCCCGCTATGCAACCTGTTGATTTCTATACCGTTAGGGAGATTATTCAGAAATGGGATAACGAGTTGAGGTTGAGGAATTATATGGCCGCGGCGGCTGCAAACGGGGGTCGCAACGTCAACGTCAACGTCAACAGTTACACGAGGTCCTCAACGGTTGTTAATGGCATGGGTGGTGCGACTGGTGCACGTCTTTGAACGGGATCAACAACAAAAAAAAACAACAACAACTATAGACCTTTTTTAGAACGAATAGACACATAAACAAAACACATACATACATAGAGCATTTCTTTTCACATATGGAGAGTGATGGTATATTATTTATTTATGAATGGAAATCACATCACATAATAAAACAACTCATAGTCATGAGTTTATATCTCACATCGAAATGCCTGCCTGACAGATGCACGATATCTTCATACACCGCATTCATATTATACAAATTCTTCATTCTTGTCACAAAAGGTCTGCGTGAGTTTATATCTCATATCGGAATGCCTGACAGATGCACAATATCCATGACTTTTCGCTTTTTCGTGCTGCGTTTTCAGTCGGGGTAGTCCGAGGGAAGAAAGTTCCCCGCAATCTTTTATCATTTCATTAAAAAAAACAACAAAAAAACAAAAAGTGTGTGTGTGTAAGGACTTGAAAATCGCATTGAATCCAACAAAAACCAAAAGAAAAAAAAAAAAGAAAGGGATACGTACCACAAGTGGAATCCCATACTCATCCCTCCGAATCGTAAACGAAAAACAACAACTAACCAGTCCACAATACGTTCTCTCCCCTCCCCCTCCC
>JADGJF010000460.1:0-19828 GCA_027596845.1 Quaeritorhiza haematococci | reverse complement strand
CCCCGAAGACCACACCAATTCTTCCCCTCTTCTGGATCCTGCAACCACCGACGAAGAGTATCAAAGTCTCACTTCACCCTCCTTGGCGTTCTGGTGTCGTCACTTGGCCTCTGCTGCAGAAGTACAGCCACTTGTTCTTGATCGGTCGGGACATACTGAGAGCAGTGCTGCTGCTGCATACGATGTTCTTACTTGCAGAGTTTCGGTTTGTTCGGTTGTGGGAAATGTGGGATCGATTGCGTCGGCGGCTTGGGGTGCTACGCTTCGTTGCTATACGCGGGCGCGGAGTGTGATGTTTGGGCTTACTGTTCAATGTGGGGATGAAGTTGGGTATGTGTTTGCAAAAACTCGGCCCCTTTCTAATCTTTCTTTTTTCTTTTCAAAGTGTTCAAGAAAGACTTCTGAGTGAACCTTGAATGCTCACCTGGTTTTTTTCATTTCTTTTCGTGTTGCAATAGCAAATGTACCATCCTCCCACGTCTCGTCCGCTTCGACGATGATACTGCACCTATCTCAGAGTTCACTCTCGCCTTCCACCAATCCCACTACGAATTTTTGCAACACCGCGACGTTGATCTGTCTGTCATCGCTGATGCTTGCGGTCTGGATGCGACACTATTTGCGTCATTCGAAACAGTCCTGGTCTTGGGATCGGTGGGATCACCCGCGATCAAACCCAACAACACAACCAAAATCGTTGTTCAGATTCATCAAACAACGGAACGAGAAATGAAAGTCCACGCCACGTATGACCCGACACAGGTTTCGAAGCAGGTTGTCGAAATGATGGTTGCGGAATTCGAGGATAAAATGATGCAGTTGGGTGGGTGGAGTCAGCAGGGTCTCAAAAAGACTGTGGGTGATCTTTTGGAGGTCTCGCTGCAACAGAGGAGTTTGCTTGAGGAGTACACCGCAGGGCCGACTATACTTCCTCCTTACGAATTCGTGCATCACGGATTCGAGCTGAATGCCACTCTACACCCCACCGAGATCGCCCTGGACGACGGTGTTCGCAGCATATCCTATTCAGCACTGGATGCCCGTGCCAACCAGATTGCGCACCTCCTGCGTTCTCATGGTGTTGTACCAAACACAACCGTCGCCCTTGTTGTGACGCGTTCTATCGAGTTCATAGTGGGAATGCTTGGTGTGATTAAGTCTGGCGGTCCATTTCTGCCTATTGAAGCATCTACGCCGTTGGAAAGGATTTCGTATATGGTTTCGTCTGCTGAAGCAATGATAGTGCTGACCAACGCAGCCGCTCGCGGGTCGGTTCCGCCAACGTTCGGAGGGTCGGTTTTCCAGATTGACGATGCATCTCTTACAGAGGGTTTCCCCACGTCGAAACCACAAGACGTTTTGCGACCCGACGATCTCGCATACACGATTTTCACCAGCGGCACGACTGGACTCCCTAAGGGTGTCCAAATCCCCCACGCAGGCATCGTCAGCCGCACCGCCTTCCACCCCATCGTCGCACATCTCGCCCCAGGAGTCCGCATGCTTCAAACCTTCACCATCGGCTTCGACGCATGTCTAGAGGAAATCTTCCACGCCTTCCACGCCGGCGCTACAATCGTCCTCTGGGGCCGTGACAACCTCGCGGAAGTGATGAAAACAGTCGACGTTTTGATGATCACCCCGACGGGATTGCAGAGTATGGACCCGAAGGAGTACTCCCGCGTAAAAGCGATTTGCGTGGGTGGAGAGGCGTGTCACAAACCGGTTGTGGATAAGTGGGGGGAGAGGGTGGAGCTCTATTCGGATTATGGGCCTACGGAGGCGACGATGGTTGCTATGTGTACGGGGCGGTTGGTGCCGGGAACACACATCACGTTGGGACGCCCACTTGCGAACACGCGGATCTATATTCTTGACGAGCGGATGCGGGAAGTGCCTGTTGGTGTGATGGGACGCTTGTTTATTGGGGGGGTGGGGATGGCGCGGGGATACCTCAACAAATCCGATCTCACTGCATCCAAGTTCGTTCCTGACGTGCGCTGTCCTCATGAGCGCATGTACGATTCTGGAGATTTGGGACGTTGGTTGGGGAATGGTGAGGTCGCTTACCTTGGACGATCAGACGACCAGGTGAAGTTGAAAGGGTACCGCGTGGAGTTGGATGAGGTGGCGGCAGGAATGGCAAAGCATTTTCGAGTTACGGCAGCAGCGGCAATCGTCAAAGACAAAACCACCCTGGTTGGTTTCTATACCCCCAAAAACGTTGTCGCTGGAGAGTTACGCGACTTTGTTTCCACTCTGCTGCCCTCATACATGGTGCCCTCCGTGTTTATCGGACTCGATGCGATGCCCACCAACGTTAATGGAAAGACAGACAAGAAAGCGCTCGCAAAACTGGAGGTGAAGGTAGAGATCGTGAAATTGACGACTGAGGCTGAGCGTCGAATGGCGGCAATCTGGGCGGACACCCTCAGCATCCCAGAAAACTCTATCGGTCGCAACATGACTTTCTTCGAGCTCGGCGGGGACTCCATCTCCGCAATTCGTCTCGTAGCCAAATGCAAGAAAGCCGGACTGGCTCTCACAACAACGCAAATCTTCAAATCGCCAACTTTGGCGGGCATGTCAGTTACGGCTAAAGTCGTGACCACTTCAGCAGCATCTCCCGGCAATCTTGCGGCTTCCAACGCCCCCGTCACTGGGGTTGTCCCTATTACGCCGGTGCAGTGGGAGTTTTTCAATCACGAGTGGGTGGATCGGAATCATTATAACCAAGGATTTGTGCTGAAACCCCGCGAGATGATTTCGTTGGATGCGCTGACGAGAGCCATTGCACGGATCGTTGAACACCATGATATGCTTCGTGCACGGTTCGCCCTCGGCTCTGATGGGACATGGACACAGCGTATTCTCTCTCCAGGCGAAGACGGCCCAACCAACGTTGCGACCATCAACCTCGACCCTTTGGACCAACTCGACGAGACACTACAAACCGCCAACGAATCCCTCTCCATCACCGACGGTCCTATCTACGTGGTGAGAATGTTGAACATCGCCGGGAATCCTGCTCCAATGCAGCGTCTTTTGTTTACCGCTCATCACTTGGTTGTGGACTTGGTTTCTTGGCGGATCATTTTGGAGGACTTGGAGACTTTGTTGCGGGGTGGGGAGCTTCCACCCAAGACATTGTCGTTTAAAGGGTGGGCTGAGAGACTGCTCGCGCATGCGACAACTTTGGATCCACGCAGATGGGATGAGTATCGTGCTTCGACTGAATTGAACAAGTTCGGCAACACGAGGTGAGATCAGTTGGGATTTCGGGCTTCTTTTCCTTATTGGTGATTTTTGCGCCAGTTTCGCATGGTTTACAAAACTCTGTTTTTCTGGGTTCATTTCGAATCGCATCCAGAAACACATCACTGACCGACTAACGTTTGAATTGCAGCCAATCGACAGCTTGCGACATCTTTGAAGTCCAGCTTTCTCTTGATGCTCACACCAGTTCACAACTTGATGCAGCCAACGTCGCATACGGCACCAATATTCAAGAACTCGTCCTTGCCGCCCTCACGGGCTCCATGGCTGAGATGCAAAGCATCCGTGGAATATCATCAACATCCGATAATGTGCGATTCAGCGTTGATCTGGAGGGTCACGGACGAGAGCCGTGGTCGGATGATTTGGATGTGTCAAACACTGTCGGTTGGTTCACATCGGTATACCCCATGTTGTTTGAAACATCCGTTTCGGCGGAAATTGGTGATTTGCTGCGGCAAGTCAAGCAGAAAATCCGGGCTGTGCCGGAAAAAGGGCTTTCGTATGGCTTGATCAAATACCTGGCACCCACCACCCCGGAAACCCAGGACATCCAGCGCGAACACGGCAATCGATGGGCATTCAACTATCTCGGCCGTTTTCAAAACCTCGACTCTGGCGGCTTTTTCCAAATCGAGAATGTAGATCGCGACGAATACTTTGGTGAAAACGATCGCCTCCCACACGCGGGTACATTTCAATGTATCCACAAAGACAATCGCCTCGTCATCACGTATCGCGGAGAATCTTCGTTTGTTTCCCGTAACGATATAGAGCAACTCTTTTCGATTTGGTCGAAGTGGATGAGGCGCATCGTAGCGCACTGCACGGATTCGGAGAACAAGGGTGGACGAACGTTGACGGATGTACCTCTTCTTGGATCTATGAATGCTGTCTTCGAGGCTGAACGCGAATTGGCGGACTCCCTCAACCTGTTCCCCCGCGACATTGAGGACATGTATCCTGTCACCCCACTTCAGGCTGGCTTTCTTGCGGCAATGATGCGAAACCCGGCAGAGTACACGGTCCAGTCTGTATACGACTTCAGCGGCGATTTTGATCTCGCGACATTCAAGCAAGCATGGTCTGTTGTTGTTTGTCACCACAGCATTCTCCGCACGGTGTTCGTTTCTACCGTCAATGGGCTTGTACAGGCCATTACGAAAAAGGATTTCACCGAGTGGAAAGAGGATGTGTTGGTCTGGGAAGAGGACAGTGTTGAGGCTCGAACAGAGGAGTTTATGCACGCAGACCGCGCTCGGGGGTTTTCAATGGCTTGCAGATCGTTCCAACGGTTTACGGGGGTGCGGATCTCAGGTAAGAAAGAAAAAGATTGTCCTATTTCTTTTTGGTTTGTAGTATGGTCAATGTTTTCTCTGAGTTGGATGAAAACTTCACTGCTCCTTGATACTGAATCCATTCCGTTGTTCCTCTTTTACTCTCAAAAGATGGCCGAAACCGATTATTTTGGACGCAACATCATAGCATCTCAGACGGTTGGTCCGATCCTATCCTGATGTGTGACTTGATTCGGGCATACATGGGCGTCGAGCTTCCTCTCACGGTGCCGTTCCGGAACCACGTGGAATGGCTACACGAAACCCCAATCGAGGCGAGTCAAGTGTTTTGGAAATCTGCCCTCAAGGACGCGCGCTCCGTGAGCAAACTGGCCCTGCCTAAACCTTCAGTCATGGACGCGACGAAACCAAAGCATCAGGCAGTCGATGCGATTCTTTCTCTTCCGCACCTCCGGCAACTTTGCAAACAATTCAAGGTCACATCAAATACGGTTTTGCGGACTGCATGGGCTATAGTGCTTCGGCATTACACGCGCAACGAGCATGTGCTGTTTGGCTCTGTAACGTCTGGGCGAGATAGTGGAATCGATGGTCTTGAAAGGTAAATATTTTGTTTGACAGTGGTTTCAATCCAACTTCATCACAGCGTTCGCTGCTTGAACTCAATCTCATCTGTACCAAAACTCTGTTACCAACAATTCCCTTTCTTCGACACCAAAGACTCGTCGGCATGTTGATTAATACCATACCGATCCCAGCGTTTCTGCCAAGTCAGAAAACCATTGCGGACGTGCTTCTGGATATGCAGAATTTTGCGGGCGAGTCAACGGCGCATTCGCATTGCAGCCTTGTCGATGTTCAGCGATGGGCGGGAAAATCTTCCGCCGAAGCCTTCTTTGATACGCTGTTTGTTTTTGAGAACTACCCAAGCATTAGTCCGGGGATGTCGACACCATTCAAGATGGACTGCGTGTCATTGAAGGAGTACGTTGATTACGCGATTTGCATGGTTGTACGGATGCAAGGGGACGATTTGCGTCCTATTGTTGCCTACGACAGCCATCAAGTTGACTCTCAGTTCGCCGAACACTTGTTGGACAAGTACATCCACGTGCTCAAAATGATCAATGACAGCACTGGGAGGTCGAAGCTCACGGTTGCGGATCTGGATTGCTTGACGCCTCGCCAAGAAGCCCTTCTTGACCAATTCGGCTCCGGGCCGAAAATGCCGTTACCATACGAACTGGTACATCATGGATTTGAACAATGGGCGAGAAAGCACCCTGACTGGCGAGCACTGGAATTCGGCGAAAGGTGCATGACCTACGGCGAGCTAGATGCATATGGGTCGACCGTTGCAGCGCATCTTTCGAAGCTTGGTGTATGTGTCGGAAAACGCGTCGGGGTGATTATGCAGCGCTGCCTTCAGTTTCCTGTTGGATTGCTTGGAGTTCTCAAAGCCGGCGCCGCTATAATTCCGATCGATTCCTCGTTCCCGGTTGATCGAATTCGATCGATTCTGCTTGACGCGGGTGAATGCATGCGTGCCATTGTTTCAGTCACCTCAGCCAAAAACCGAATCGACGCTCTGCAAACAGATCTCCCTGTTGTGTGGGTGGATGAGCTCGTTGACCGCGTTGGCTTTGTGGCAACTTCTAAGCACATCCCCTCACCAGAAGACATATTTACCATCGTTTATACGAGCGGTTCGACTGGAACTCCTAAGGGTGTTCCCGTCAAGCACATTTCAGCATCAAACACCATTGCCTATGTTTCCGAAAGACTAGGTTACTGGGCTGGTCTTCGTACAGCACAATGTCTGTCTATCAGCTTCACGGTCGGTGCTATTGAGACTTGGTGCCCGCTCAACAACGGTGCCACGGTCGTTCTTCACGTGGATGATTTGTTTGAAACGGTCCGCAAGGTCGATACGCTTTTCATGACGCCAACGGGTATCTCACGTCTAGGCTCTCCATCCAACTTCCCGAATTTGAAGTTCGTGCAAGTCGCTGGGGAAGTTTGTCCCAAGGAGCTGAAGGACCTGTGGGTGCCTCACGTAACGTTCAACGCTGTGTATGGATGCTCAGAGATCGGCTTGATGACAACGCAAGGACAGCAACATGCTAATGACGAATTTATAGGCGGTAACCCAGTTGCCAACACAGTCGTCAGGATTTTGGACAAAGAAGGACGACGGGTTCCCGTTGGCGTTGTTGGCGAGCTCTTTGTCAGTGGCATCGGTGTGTCGCCTGGATACCTCAACTTGCCTGAACTCACGGCAGAAAGGATTCTCCCAGATCCGTTTGTTTATGGTGCGCGCATGTTCAAGTCCTGCGATCGGGCCCGATTTCTTCCGAACGGACGCATTCAAGTGATTGGCAGAGACGACCAGCTTGTCAAGCTGAAAGGTTACAGAATTGAGCTCGATGAAATTGTTCTCGCCATCAAGAGGCATCCCAAAATCGTCTCTGCCGCGGTGATTGTGAAAAACAAATCGTACCTTGTTGGATTCTTCACGCCCAAGCACGTGGATGTGAATGAACTGCGAGAAATCTTGGCTGAGGCTCTCCCGACGTACATGGTGCCCTCTGTCCTTGTTGGCCTGACGTCGATGCCCACCAACGTGAATGGAAAGCTGGATCGAAAGGCGCTGATGGAGATGGATATTTCAGGAGACAGGACAGAACTTTCGTCACGATCAGAGAAACATATGGCAACTATTTGGGCGGATGTTCTTGGTGTTCCATACGAATCGATAGGCCGAAATACGTCTTTCTTTGAATTGGGGGGCGACTCAATTACTGCTATCACAGTTATATCTCGTAGCAAGCAGATAGGCCTTCACTTCTCTGTCGCCGATTTATTCAAAGCTCAAACGTTGTCGCGCATCACCGCAGTTGCGGAAAGAAATCCTGTTGATACAGAGACGATGGAATGGCCAGCGGCAACTGTGAGGTAAGACAAAGCGTAATTCAATGATGAGTACTTGTCATTTTTACGGTTTCTTTCCAAAGTCCAATGAAAGCATCAGCGAGAACGGAATCTCTAGAATTGCTCTTATTCATTGCAACATGTTTTTTGACTTTCAATTCTACCCAGTGATGCTGTGCTGGCCGAAATCGCATCGGGAGCGATTCCTCGATCGAGCATCATCACTGAATATGACGTGTATCCGACAACTCCACTTCAGACTGGGATGATAGCCGCGGCGGTCAAAGACCGCACCGCATACGTCGAGCAGTTCTCGTTCAAAGCATCACATGACATTGATCTCCAACAGCTTCAAGCAGCGTTCCGCGCCCTTTTGCAGCATCAAGATATCATGCGGACTGCATTTGTCTCAACATCAGAAGGAATTTTCCAAATCCGTCATGAAGATGTGGAGGAGCCCATCGCTGTCGTGAAAGGGATGGACTTGGTTCAGTTTTTGGCAGCTGACAAGGCCCGTGGATTTACTTTAGACAATAAACGCTGGATCCGAGTATCAGCTTTGTTCGAAAGATCGGAGCAATATGTCGTCATCACTGCCAGCCATGCTGTTTATGATGGCTGGTCCCACCCATTCATCGTTCGGGACTTGCTAGATGCATACAGCGGTCTTTCCATTCCGGAACGACCTCCATTCCGTTCGGTTGTTGACTACATGCATGCAAAGGATCCAGCCGTTATGAAGGTTTTCTGGAGGGAGTATCTCGACGGCATCGAAGCAAGCCAGCCACTCAATCTCGGCCGATCTCCCAAAGACGAGAAGGAATCCAATCCTGTCACGCGAACTTGCAGTGTTCCTAGCCAGCACATCAACGATATCTGCAAACGCACAGGGATAACTGCTGCGGTGTTGTTGAAAGCCGCGTGGGCACTGACTCTGCGCAAATATACGCGGAACAACGACATTGTATTCGGGCAGGTGCTTTCTGGACGCGACATACCCGTTCGGGATGCAAACAGGTAAGCACCAGTTTGCATAAGAAACGGAGCTCGGTTTCGGTGGTGGATGAATCTGTTTCTTGATAGATGGCATGATTTTCCTTTCATTTCTCCCTCGCTGAAAGCTTTGTGTTTATAACGTTGCGCACAAATCACTTACATGTTGCCCCTCTCTTTCTCTGAATTTTCTTTACACTTCAGCATCGTGGGTCCATTGATGAGTGGTGTACCATGCCGTGTGAAACTGAGCGACGCGGATTTGCTCGTTTCCATGCTCCGTGATCTGCAAGAAGGACACGGCGAAGTCACACCTCATTCCCATGTCAGCACCTTCGACATTCAACACTGGCTGGGCTTCAAGGGCGAAGACAAGTTGTTTGACACTATGTTCATTTTCGAAAACCTCTCCGAAGATCCTCGCTACAGTGCAAACCGCACCAGCACTTTCACAGCGGTTGAACATCCAAACACGTCACTCGAATCAGACGTTTACTCCATAGAGTTATATGCTTGGCCCAGCGAACATACAGTCATCTTCAACGCGAAATTCAAGGGCGAGCAACTTTCTCGGTCCCAAGTTGCCCAAATGATCGAAGAGTTCGACTTCACAACACAGAGGTTGGTGGAATGCCTTGGCCAAGATGAGCTTCACCGAGTTGGCAATATGTGGGAGCTCTCGCCGCAACAAAGGAGTTTGCTTGCAGAATACACCAAGGGGCCGACTATTCAGCCCACTTACGAATTTGTGCATCACGGATTCGAGCTGAATGCCGTAATTCATGCCGATGAGATCGCCCTGGACGACGGTGTTCGCAGGATGTCTTATGCCGCGTTGGACGCCCGCGCCAACCAGATTGCACACCTTCTGCGCTCCTGTGGTGTTGTACCAAACACAACCGTCGCCCTTGTTGTGACACGCTCCATCGAGTTCATCGCGGGAATGCTTGGTGTCATCAAGTCTGGCGGTGCATTCCTTCCTATTGAAGCATCCACTCCGTCGGAACGCATTTCGTATATGGTTTCTTCGGCTGAGGCGAAGATAGTGTTGACTACTGCAGCCGCTCGCGAGGCGGTTCCGTCATCTTTCGAAGGCGTTGTCTTCCTGATTGACGATGAATCTCTGACAGAACGTTTTCCGACGTCGAAACCACAAGTCGTCCTGCAGTCCGACGATCTCGCATATACGATTTTCACCAGCGGCACGACTGGACTTCCTAAAGGCGTTCGAATCCCGCACGCAGGCATCGTCAGTCGCATCGCGTTCCACCCTATCGTTCAACATCTCGGCCCAGGAGTCCGAATGTCCCAAACATTCACAATCGGGTTTGATGCATGTCTGCAAGAGATCTTTTTCTCGCTTACAAAAGGTGCAACCCTTGTTTTGCGAGACAAGACAGATTTCTCCGGAATGATTGCCAGCGTGGATGTGCTTTCAATCTCGCCAACGGGGTTGCAAAGTATCGCTCCCGAAGACTACCCAAACATCAAGGTCATTCTTTCCGGTGCTGAAGCATGTCCGCAATCGTTGGTTAGAAGATGGGGAGAGAAGGTGGAGCTATATTCGGATTATGGGCCTACGGAAACCACTATTGCGGTGATGTGCACGGAACGTCTGCTACCAGGAACAACCATCACGTTGGGACGACCCCTTGCCAACACACGCATCTACGTTCTTGATGATAATATGCGAGAGGTGCCCATTGGTGTAATGGGTCGCGTGTTTATTGGGGGCGTTGGAATGGCGCGGGGGTACCTCAACAAGCCAGATCTCACCGCATCCAAGTTCGTTCCCGACTTGTGCTGTCCTGGGGAACGCATGTACGATTCGGGAGATCTTGGACGTTGGTTACGGAACGGGGAGGTTGCATACTTGGGACGATCAGATGACCAGGTGAAGTTGAAAGGGTACCGCATAGAGCTTGATGAGGTGGTTGCAGGAATGACGAAGCATCCTCGCGTCACCGCAGCAGCTGCAATCGTCAGGAACAAGACCACCTTGGTCGGGTTCTTTTCCCCCAAAGACGTTGATTCTAGCGAATTGCGCGACTTTGTGTCAGATTTGCTGCCCTCATACATGGTGCCCTCCGTGTTTGTCGGACTTGACGCAATGCTCACCAACGTAAATGGAAAAACGGACAAGAAAGCACTGGCGAAAATAGAGATTAAGACGGAGGTCGCTGAGGTCAAGTCGGAAAATGAGCGTCACATGGCGACCATCTGGGCAGATGTTCTCGGAATTTCTCCGGAAGCCATCGGTCGCAACATGTCGTTCTTTGAGATGGGTGGCGACTCCATCTCTGCCATTCGCCTTGTTGCGAAGTGCAAGCAAGCAGGACTTCCACTCACAACTGCGCAGATTTTCAAGTCACCTACGCTGGCCGCGATTTCACTTGCAGCGGAGAACGTACACAGCAAGAAAGAGTCGGATCCGGCCCATGCAGCTAATGTGTGGCCACAGGCCAATCTAAGGTAAGAGTCTCGATCATTTTTAAACGCATTCGTTTCTTTAAAGGTAGAGCAAATGTCTGTTTTGGTTTGAGAATGTTCTTTGTGAAAGCCTTTGTGCAAACCTGGTGCTCACTAAGTGGTTCTCTTTTGTTTCCAGCCAAGACGTCATGTCTGAGCTCAGACAGGAATGGTCTTCTCGCTTCAACTTGGGAGACTCGTTCGAAGCCTTTCCTACAACACCTATGCAACAAGGCATGATCGCGGCAACAATTCAGGATCCCTCAGCATACATAAACCAGCTCGTATGGCAAGTCGCACCCTCCATCAACGTTGAAAGCCTCCGCAGCGCATTCCACACACTAGTCGCCCACCACAGCATCCTCCGCACCACATTCGCGACAACTATAGCCGGTGGAATCTGCCAGATTGTTCACACAGATGCTGCTGCACCTGTTGACGTTCGCCCAAAAACGGATTTGGTCGTGTTCATGTCAGAAGACAAAAAGCGTGGGTTTGCGGTGGGTGACAAACACTGGCTTCGCCTAGCCGTTCTGTCGGACGAAACTGGATCATCCACGCGCGTGTTGAAAGCGGTCCTGACACTTCATCATGTATTTTATGACGGGTGGTCGCTCCCCATTATCACTGAGGATTTGAAACGAGCACTTGAAGGCGTCGCACTTGTCCAACGATCACCATTCCGCTCCGTTGTAGACTACGTGTACGCTCAGGATCCAAAAGCAACGGAACAGTTCTGGACCCGGTACTTTGAAGACAGGGACCAAGAAACCACAATCTCATTGGGTTTCGCAACACGAGGAACTGACGAGGACAAGCCAGTTGTTACCGAAACCTTACTAAAAATGCCGCGGATTCAGGAAGCGGCGCGAAGTGCTGGTGTAACAGCCGCTGTTGTCCTCAAGACGGCATGGGCACTTACGGTGCGGAAATTCACGCGGTCGAACGACATTTTGTTTGGAAATGTGATGTCAGGACGTGATATTCCCGTTCGCAATGTGCATGAGTAAGTTCGTTCTGGAAAGCAAAAGCGAAGGGTGAAACTTCTGAGATGCTTGTCAATACTGATTTCTTTCTCTTCGTGATTGTGCAGGATCGTTGGCAATCTTGTCGCAACCGTGCCTTGCCGAGTGAAACTGGATGATTCGATGACAACTATTGATTTACTGCGGGCCAGCCAGTCTGATTATGCGCGCGTGCTGCCCCATTCACACGCAAGTCTCGTCGACATCCAGCGATGGAGCAACACGCCAGCGAATATTCAAATGCTCGACACATTGTTTGTATTTGAGAACATTCCCGATATCGCTGACAGCGAGAAGACTGAGTCCCGGCCTTTGCTGCTTTCCCCAATCGAAGACCGCTCAATTGAGAGCAGCAAAGCTATCCAAGGATACGCATTCGAACTTGTGTTGTTCCCCGAGAATGACAGTCTCATCAGTATCATGAATTTTAATCATGAACGATTTTCTCGACAACAGTCTGTCATGGTGGCCGAGGAATTTGATTTCACTCTACAACGTCTGGTCGAATCAGTAACAGCCACGAAGCCGGAAACGGTTGCTCAGTTCTGGACACTCTCACCAAAGCAGATGGATTTGCTTTCCAGTTTCAGTGTGGGACCAACAATGACGCCGCCTTTCGCATTTGTCCACCACGGTTTTGAGCAGCAAGCCAATATCAATCCTACCGTGATCGCGGTCGACGACGGAGTGTCAACAATGTCTTACAGCGCACTGGATGCTCGCGCTAACCAGATTGCGCACCTTCTGCGTTTTCACGGAGTGGTGCCTAACACAACCGTTGCTCTCGTCATGACTCGTTCCATTGCGTTCATTGTCGGGATGCTTGGTGTCATCAAGTCTGGCGGTGCATTCCTTCCTATTGAAGCATCCACTCCGTCAGAACGCATTTCGTATATGGTTTCGTCTGCTGAAGCGATGATAGTGCTGACCAACGCAGCCGCTCGCGGGTCGGTTCCGCCAACGTTCGGAGGGTCGGTTTTTCAGATTGACGATGCATCTCTTACAGAGGGTTTCCCCACGTCGAAACCACAAGACGTTTTGCGACCCGACGATCTCGCATACACAATTTTTACCAGCGGCACGACTGGACTCCCTAAGGGCGTTCAAATCCCCCACGCAGGCATCGTCAGCCGCACCGCTTTCCACCCCATCGTCGGACATCTCGCCCCAGGAGTCCGCATGCTCCAAACCTTCACCATCGGCTTCGACGCATGTCTAGAGGAAATCTTCCATGCCTTCCACGCCGGCGCCACAATCGTCCTCTGGGGCCGTGACAACCTCGCCCAAGTGATGAAAACAGTCGCCGTTTTGATGATCACCCCGACGGGATTGCAGAGTATGGATCCGAAAGAGTACCCCCGCGTAAAAGCGATTTGCGTGGGCGGGGAGGCGTGTCAGAAACCGGTTGTGGATAAGTGGGGGGAGAGGGTGGAGCTCTATTCGGATTATGGGCCTACGGAGGCGACGATGGTTGCTATGTGTACGGGGCGGTTGGTGCCTGGAACATCCATCACGTTGGGACGCCCACTTGCGAACACGCGGATCTACATTCTTGATGAGCACTTGCGGGAAGTACCTGTTGGTGTGATGGGACGCTTGTTTATCGGGGGGGTTGGGATGGCGCGTGGGTACCTCAACAAGCCGGATCTCACTGCATCCAAGCTCGTTCCTGACTTGCGCTGCCCCGAAGAGCGTATGTATGATTCTGGAGATTTGGGACGTTGGTTGGGGAATGGCGAGGTCGCTTACCTTGGACGATCAGACGACCAGGTGAAGTTGAAAGGGTACCGCGTTGAGTTGGATGAGGTGGCAGCAGGAATGGCAAAGCATCCTCAAGTGACAGCAGCAGCAGCAATCGTCAAAGACAAAACCACTCTGGTTGGTTTCTATACCCCCAAAGACGCCGATTATAGCGAGTTGCGCGACTTTGTTTCCACTTTGCTGCCGTCATACATGGTACCATCCGTGTTTGTTGGACTTGACGCAATGCCCACCAACGTTAATGGAAAGACGGACAAGAAAGCACTCGCCAAAATGGAGGTGAAGGTGGGGATCGTTGAATTGACGACTGAGGCTGAGCGTCGAATGGCGGCAATCTGGGCAGATACCCTCGGCATCCCAGAAAACTCTGTCGGTCGCATCATGACTTTCTTCGAGCTTGGCGGGGACTCCATCTCCGCAATTCGTCTAGTGGCCAAGTGCAAGAAATCCGGACTCGCACTTACGACCACACAGGTGTTCAAGTCACCCACGCTGGCTGAGATGTCGGTTGCGGCGCAAAAGGTGGAAACAGAGACGAAGGGGTCTGATGCAGCCGATTCACACAGTGTGTGGCCACAGGTGAAACTTAGGTAAGTCAATCTCTTTAAAACGAATATGTCAATAGTTCAATATCTCTCTCTTGGTTTGCGAAAAGTCCCCTTGGGAGATGCATATATGCTAAGCGACCTTTTCCTTCTTTTGATTTCCAGCGAGGACGTCATATCAGAGCTCAAACAAGAATGGGCACCCCGCCTTCACCTAACCACCCCCTTCGAAGGCTTCCCCACAACCCCGCTCCAACAAGGCATGATCCTCGCAACCATTCAAAACCCCTCAGCATACATCAACCACCTCGCCTTCAACGTCTCCCCCGCCATCACCCTCGAACGCCTCCGCACCGCATTCCACACACTAGTCTCGCACCACAACATCCTCCGCACCACATTCGCACCCACCATATCTGGTGGAATCTGTCAAATCGTACACACGGATGCGGAGGCACCTTTTGCACTTCACATAGGGACGGATTTGAATGCGTTTGTTAGAGAGGATATGAAGCGCGGGTTTGTGGTGGGTGATAAACACTGGGTTCGGTTGACAGTGCTGATGGAGGGAAGTGGGGAAGGATCATCATCCACCACCACATCCACACGCGGCGCTGTGTTGAAAGTGGTTTTGACGATTAATCATGCGTTGTATGATGGATGGTCCCTCCCCATCATTATCGCGGACCTACACCGAGCGCTCGACGGCACTGCACTTGCTCCCCGCCCCTCTTTCCGCTCTGTTGTAGACTACATCTGCGCCCAAGATCCCAAAACCACGGAACAGTTCTGGAAGTCATACTTGGATGGCATAGACAGAGACGCGAGCATGTCTCTCGGCGTCGCAGAGCGCGGAGCTGAAGAAGAAGAAGACAAACCGGTTATTGTGATGAATAAGATCACAACGCACCAGATCCAAGAAGCATCTCGAAAAGCGGGTGTAACTGCCGCAGTGTTTTTGAAAACGGCATGGGCACTTACGATCCGCAAGTTCACGAGATCGAGTGATGTTTTGTTTGCGGATGTGATGTCGGGGAGGGACATTCCCGTGCAAAATGTGGAGGAGTGAGTGTTCATGATGAGTCATCTACAATATCTTGAAACTTTAAAGATTTGGTTTTTTTCGGATTCATTTTGTTGACAGCTGGAACTTCTTAAACTAACATATAACTTTTTCTTTTTTTCTAGGATTGTTGGCATGCTCGTCGCAACAGTCCCCTGCCGAATCCGCCTCACCGATTCAATGAACCTAATCGACCTCCTCCGCACAACACAAAGCGACTATATTCAGGTTCTACCCCACTCCCACGCCAACCTCGTCGATATCCAACGATGGAGCCAAACACCCGCAGACGTTCAATTGCTCGAAACACTTTTCGTATTCGAGAACATACCCGACACGGACTCATCCCCCTCCAATTCCAAATCAAATCCAAAAAATCCCCTCCTTTCTCCAATTGAAGATCCATTGGAGTGCCAAGAATCCAGCAAAACGATTAGAGGGTACATTCTCGAGCTCCTCTTATTTCCAGAGAAGGACAACCTCGTCAGTTTGTTACGCTTTGATCACGCCAAACTCTCTCGACACCAAACGGTGCTTGTTGCAGAGGAATTCGATTTCACATTGCAAATGCTCGCGGGATCAGTTTCAGCGAGTGCATCTGGACAAACTGCAGGAGCTACAATCGGTGATTTGTGGACACTGTCTCCCCAGCAAATGAAGTTACTTACAGAGTATAGCGAGGGTCAATCAGTGCCACTGCCTTACCAGGTTGTGCATCATGGATTTGAACGGTGGGTGAGAAAGCACCCACAATGGCGCGCCTTGGAATTCGGAAAAAAGTGGGTCTCGTACGGCGATTTGGATGTATACGCATCCACCATCGCAGCACACCTTTCCGAGTTGGATATATGTGTCGGGAAACGGGTTGCGGTAGTTATGACACGGTGTCTCGAGTTCCCCATAGCCTTACTTGGGGCACTTAAAACAGGTGCATCAATTGTACCCATTGATTGCTCCTCCTCACCGGCGGACCGCATTTCGTATATGCTGAACGACTGTGGTGCGGTGGTTATTCTATCAACCACGAGTGAGAGGGAGAGAATTGAAGCGCTTGATCATGATATTGCGCTACCAGTGATTTGGGTCGACAACCTTCTCAAGCGAGACATTCTTCCATTCACGCCAAACACCCACCAAATCCCCACCGGAACCGACGAGATCGCGATCGTTTACACCTCCGGCTCAACAGGAAAGCCAAAAGGCGTCATCCAAACCCACGCCGCAGTATCTAGCCCCGTCATTCACGTCTCCCATATGATGGGGTTCCGCCCCCACCACCGCATCGCTCAAATCCTCGCCATCGGGTTCTCAGCAAGCCTTCGCGAAATATGGTGCGCCCTCAACAACGGATCCACACTAGTCCTCCACCCACCTTCCACCTCTATCCTCGAAACCGTCCAAAAAGCCGATACACTTTACACAACAACAACGGGGTTGATGAGTTTAGGCCACCCATCTCAGTTCCCGAATCTCAAATTCGTTTGTATTGGGAGTGAAGGGTGTCCAGTGGCGGTTAAGGATTTGTGGGCGCCGTGTGTCTCCTTGCATTATGATTACGGATGCTCCGAAACAAGTGGGATCGCTCACATCGACCAACTCAAACCCGCGGATCCACTAATCGCGTGCACACCCTTCATCAACACAACAACCTACATTCTTGACCAGAATCGGAAACAAGTCCCCATCGGTGCAGTGGGCGAGATCTTTATTGGGGGGGTGGGTGTGTCGCCTGGGTACGTTAACCTCCCCGAGTTGACTGCAGAGAGGTTCCTCCCCGACCCCTTCATACCCGGCGGAAGAATGTTCAAGACAGGCGATTTGGGACGGATGCACGTAAACGGGCGGGTGCAAGTCCTCGGCCGCTTAGATGACCAAATCAAATTGAGGGGGTACCGGATTGATTTGGACGGCGTTGCTGCTGTTCTTATGAAACATCCAAAAGTGACGGCTGCGGCTGCGATTATTGTTAACAGCGAAGAGCGTGAGGAGGGTACTGGTGAGTACCTCGCTGCCTTTGTATCCCCCGCGAACATTGAGGAAGAAGACCTCCTCGGTGTGGCGTGTGACTTCTTGCCAGCGTACATGGTCCCGGCGGTCTTCATAGGTCTTGACAAAATCCCGACAAACATCAACGGAAAAACAGACAGGAAGGCTCTTCTCGCTCACATCCACCACCAAACACACCACCACAAAGCGAACGACGAGTCCACTTCCACATCTAACACCAACACCAACACCAACACGAAACTCCCACCCACCCCAACCGAGCTAACAGTCCAATCCGCATTCGCTCGAGTTTTGAAACTCCAACCCTCAACAATCAACCTCTCATCCTCCTTCTTCGGGCTAGGTGGGAACTCCATCTCCCTCCTCCCACTCATCCGACTTCTAAACGAGTCCGTTCATCCAGACGGTCATGTCAACACCAACACCAAAATCGTGCGCACTGATATGGTTTTCAGGAACCCGAGTGTGCGATCTCTTGCAAGAGCAATCGACCGTGCAGTCGTCCTCTCAAAGAACCACACCAATTCCAATTCCAACCCCAACAACGACTGTGCATCAACTCCAAGCTCCGGGAAGAGTGCACCCTCACATGCATATACGCATTCGAAATCTACGCGCGATTGGCTTGATCATGACGAAGACGACAATCATCATGACAAATCGCGAGAAGACTCCGGATTAGAAATCGAAGCGACGATGGAGGCGGAGACGTATGAGAAGGAGGAAGAAAAGAAATTGAGGATTGTTTGTTTCCATGGGCAAGGATCGAATGTTGCGCATATGGAGCATCAGTTGGAGGGGGTGTCGACGGCGTTGGGGGAGAAGGCTGAGTTTATTTTCGTGCAGGCGCCGTTGGTTTGTCGGTCGGGTACGTATACGTTTTCCCCTATATATATTATTACCCTGAATTTGAAGACGGGTTTCTTTGATTTTAGGACACTAAACACTAAACACTAAACACTAACGCGTTCTTTGCTTTCGACTTGCCCCCGCCACACACACACACGCACAGACCTCACCAAATACTACGACATGGACTTTTACGAATGGTACCCCCCCCACATCACTCATCCCTCCCAACCCCAATACCTCATATCCTACCTCACCTCCAAACTCCAATCCATCCACACCATCGACGGCCTCCTCGGATTCTCACAAGGTGCCGCCGTCGTGCACCTCCTCGATACACTCTCCCTCGCCCATAAAATCCCTCGTTTATGGAAGTTTAGTATCTTCTTTTCGGGGGTTTGTGTGCCGACGCGGGTTCTGCCGGCGCACCTCAAACATAAACTTGAAGAAGGGGGGATATCGATGCAGGCGCCGATGATGATGGGTGTACCCTCTGTTCATGTTTGGGGTTCTAATGAGGGGATGTGGAAAGCACGTGGGATTGAGAAGCTGAGGAGGCGGTATGATGCGAGGTTGAGGGTGGAATTGAGGCATGGGGCGGGGCATGATGTACCGAGGGATGTGGGGTTTGGGGAGAGGGTGGCGGAGGCTATACTTGCTGTGAATGCGAAGAGTGAGGAGATGCGGAGGTGTGGGGGGCGAATACAGACTAGTACTGTGACGAACAGCAAAGGTGATGATCATGACGTGGTGAATGGAGGAGAGGGGAAAGTCGATAACTTGAAGGTTGGAGTGGGGGTGGGGTTAAAGTCAACTACGACGGGGACGATATCTCAGCTTTTCAGGAACATTTTGGGACATGCTGCGTCTGGGAATTTCAAGATCTATCCGTATGGGCTGCCGTATGATTATGTGGCTGCGGCCTATTGCAAAGCGGTCCTTAAATGATAGACAACGTCTCGGTTAGTTAGATTCAAATTTTTCAATAATTATTATGTATGTAACTTATGCTCTAAATTAGATAATAAATAGAGGAAATGGAAAACATAACCTTGGATGTGTTCACCATATACTTCTACTAGCATTCTGGCTGGCATGAGTTGGCACGATTCATCCCGAATATTGCCCGAATGTATTCCACACCCGTCTCGAACGCCGTTCTGGACTCACGCGTGGGTGTGAGGTGCGGGATGAGGTTGAGACGTATCGCGGCCTTTTAGGTATGGTATAGGACATATACACACTACGTCTGAGAATTTCAAAATCGAATACATTCTCTAGGAGAGAAAGCCTGAGGAACCACTTGAATGGCATGCAAGTGAAGGAGAGAGTTACCTTGAGGGGAGACGACTTTGACGAGGGGAATCAGATGTGGGAAGCATGTGTGTGTAGGATTGAGCATATGCATGATAAGCTTTCGGGGCGGTATGATGCTAGGTATGATGCGAGGTTGGGGGTGGAATCGAGGTACGGAGCCGGGCATGATACAGGCATGATATACGTATATGGAGCTCGAGGTATGTGGGGTTTGGAGGAGGGTTGCGGATGCTGTATTTGTGGAGGATGCGGAGAGTGGGGAGTGAGGGAAAGTGCGGAGAGATAGATATCGGG